>CAUYSK010087775.1:0-24077 GCA_963575035.1 Avahi laniger | reverse complement strand
ATTAATTTCTTTCTATATTTGGTAGAGATGAGGTCTCGCTCTTGCTCAGGCTGGTCTCGAACTCCCGAGCTCAGAACGATCCGCCCACCTCGGCCTCCCAGAGAGCTAGGATTACAGGCGTGAGCCACCGCGCCCGGCCTGATGCTCTAACTCTTGATATGTAATAAAAATTCTTCCACAGGTTAACTAAGTAAGAACAACCAAAAGATTATTTACCTTGTAACAAATGTAAAAATTTGGAATTATGATATATCGAAATAGATGTAGAAATTGGCAAGTTGCTTCTAAGTTTTTGTGTTGAAAGTAAGGATTTTTCATAAAATAGGGAAAGAAAAAATATTATTTGTAAAGTTAACATAGATGTTCTAGATCAAGATGGTGTATATAATAAATATATTGAAATTTTTCTCCTACAATTAGAGATCTGTGAAATAATATGAAAATAATAGAATATGAAACTGTGCTGAAAAACAAACGAACAAAAAACTGTCACAGATATAGAAAATACAGGAAACATGTGCTGAAGTTCTACAGAGAGTTGCTCGTGGGGAGTTGAGAACATGAAGGAATCCCCATGGCTTATTAGAGGGTGAGGTTAAATTAAATCTTCATACACTGTGAGGCTGGGGCTACATACTTCATATGCAATTAAGATCAAATTCTAGGAAGACAGTGCACGAATTGGTGTTAGAATACTTCGCCTGTCTGCCTGAGGTTGCAGCTGATAAAGAAAACTGGGCTGTTGCTGAGACATAGCATAGCTAGGTGTTCTGTATGTGTTGAAAGGCCCAGGGTAACATAATCTCCATTGGTTGACAAATCAAAACTGATTCACTAATGTAAACCTTGTTTAATATCATATGCTCTAATATCTTTGAAATCATCTTTCAGGGATAGCACATATATGAGAAAAATATTTTTAAATCAGAAGCTCACAAATAAGGATTACAAGACACATGATAAAACCAATAAATATAGTCAAAAAGACCAACAATTATAATAAGAAATAGGACCAATATAACAGTTTGAATACCTTTTAAGTAATTGTATCTAAATTTTAAAGGAGTTAAATTAGCAACAGTGATTCAAAACTAGAAGCTTATGAAATAAAATTTGTTGATTATAAAAACTAGAAACTAGATGACTATGAATAGTGGAACGAATACATAAATGGTGATATATTTATATTTTCATTATGTAATAACTATACATTGATGAGAAATGGAATGGTTGAAATGAAGAAAAGGGATCTTCTGGGGTTCTGGTAATATTGCACTTATTGATTTGGGTGAATGTTACATGAGTTTTTATTTTGGGCAAATTCATCGATATTTCCAATTGTAATATGTGTACATCTCTGGATTTATACAATATTGCAAAAATTTTAATCTGTTAAACGTAGTTAATAATTAGATAGAACAATAACAACATATTGGAAATACAAAATGTAGTGACTGAAATTATAAAGACAGTAAGTGCACTAGTTGGCAGACCTGAAACAGGTAAACAGGGAACTAGCAGATTAGTAGCTGACAACTAAAAGTCTCTTACTATGTGCCCAGCAATGTTCTAAGAACACAATGCATTAATTATTAAATCATCACAACAAATCTCTCTTATCCCCTTTTTGCAAATGAAGAAATTAAAGTGAACCAGAGTTAAAAAATGTTCCCCAGCTTTCAATTGTGGTTTCTCACCCCAAGCTGCAAGGTAAAGATATTCATCCTTATTCTCTTAAGTTTAGTTCTAGCGTCCTCCCCTTAAAATGTGTGCATGTAAATTAATGCTGTGATTGCTTATAATTCTTTTGACAAATATGATCAGTCATAACATTATGCTAATTGTTGTATTATTATCAGTGACTCTAGAATGCCTGTAGTATTCTAAATTAAAAAAAATACATTGTGTGTGTGTGGGGGGAAACAAACCTAAAAAAATAAAAAAAATTTAAAAAAGTTTCAGAAAAGCCAATTTTAAAAGAGCCTATATGGCCAATCACTGTTCTTTCTACACTTTGTGCAAATAATCAGGCAAGTAAATGAAATAAATATTTATTTTGCAAATAAAAAAAAATGTTCCCCAAAACACTTCATAATTTTTAACTGAGAGGTGATGCCTAGATTCTGACCAAGATATTCTGGTTTCAGAGTCCATGCTTTTAACCAAAAATCTGTATTTATTGTTCTTCATTTCAAAGACTATAACTGGGAAATTCACTAAGAACACAGCAAGGAAGCATTATCCATCTTTTTATTCAACAAATATGCATCGAATACCTGCAGTGTGCTGACCACTATTCTAGGTACTTGGGATGCAGTTGACAGGAAAAAATAAAACAAAAAACAACAAAAAAACCATGGATGTCTCTATCATATATATAAATCTTATGTAGTCTACTGGAGAAGATGAAAGAGATATAAAAAGTCAGAAACAGAATCATTTTGTTGAGAAATCAAAACTCAGATGTTCTATTAATACCAATAGCCTAATAGTGTTTCCAGAGAAAGAGAATACAAAGAGTGATACAGAGGCAAATTTCAAAAACTACATGGGCTGAGAATGTCCTAGAACTGAAGAAAATTTTAAATCAATAATTTGTTAACAAAATCATTGAAAGTTTTAGGTCTTCAATTGTCATTTTATACTTTTCTAATTTTTTCACAAATATGTTTTAAAATTTATTTTTAATTGACAAATAATTGTGTATATTTGTGGAGCACAATGTGATTTTTGATCTATGTATACACTGAATAAAGATTTCATCAACCTTATTAACATATCCATCACCTCCCCAACTAATCTTTTTTTTTTTTTTTTGTTGGTTAGAATGTTAAAAATCTATTCTTCAAGCAACTTTGAAATATACATTATTATTTGATAGATTTGCTTCTATATAACTTTCAGTTTGGAATTTAATCATGTTTTTTCCCTAAATTATAGCTAATTATTTAGGATCAATGGAAATTATTTGTTTTTCTTGTGCAAAACCAAAATTAACTCTCTTAGTTCTAATCTACTAATAATTGGGCTATAGATCCTCTTGTGTTTTTTATATAAACCATTGAAACTCAAAGAACAATTTTATGTTTTTCTCTTTTTGCCTATTGCATTCCTATGTAATAGATACTAATCATGCTTTTTGGCTACCGAAAGTCTTTGAACTCTCCTATTTTGTTTGGAGAATTTTTGACCTTACTATAATTCCTCACTAAGGTACAGAAAAATAATTCATTTTCCTAGCATAACTCTCAGTCAGAGCCCAGGAACATAAATTATGCTCTTTAAATATGATATACCTTTCTTACATATTTAGATGTATTGAATTAAAATTTACATATTGTAGCAGGCATCAATTTTAAGTGTAGAGGTCAATGATTTTGGACAAATGTTTAAAACCATGTATCCATCATCCCAATCAAAATATTTTCCATCACCAAAAAAATTTTCTTTATAATGAATTCACCAAACTTCCACTTCAGGAACAGAATTATCTGATTAATATTCAGTATAGATTAATTTTGCTGGTACTAGAACTTCCTATAAATGGAGTAACACTATGTATTCATTTGCGTCTGGTCTGGTTTCTTTCACTGTCTTAGTACAGTCATGTGTCATTTAATGGTGGAGATACATATTAAGTGTGTCATTAGGTGATTTAGTTGTTATGTAAACATCATCGAGTGTACTTACACAAACGTAGATGGTATAGCCTATTACATACCCAGTCTATATGGATGGTCTATTGCTCCTAGGCCAGAAACCTGTACAGCATATTACTGTACTGAAGACTGTAGGCAATTGTAACACAATGATAAGTATATGTGTGTTAAACATAAAAGGTAGAGTAAAATTATTGTATAATAGTTAAAAATGGTAAAAAAGTATAGTAAAATATAGTAAAAATAGTAAAAAATAAAAATATAGTAAATGTAAAAAATAGTAAAATAAAACATATGGTAAAAAGTTAAAAAATGTTCAGCATTGAACTGAATTAGATATGTCACAGTTTGTTTATCCACACACATTTTGCTGGGCATTTTGGTTGTTCTACTGTGCAGTTATTAGTAGTGCTCTGTGAAGATTTTTTTTTTTCCTTTTTGTTTTTGCTCTGTTGCCCAGGCTAGAGTGGGCAGTGGCACGATTGTAGCACACTGTAACCTTGAATTCCTAGGCTCAAACAATCCTCCCTCCCCAGTCTCAAAGTAGCTGGGACTACAGGTATACACCACTTTACCTGGCTAATTTTTAAGTTTTTTGTAGAGACAGGGTCTCACTATGTTGCTCAGGCTGGTCTTGAACTCCTGGCCTCAAATAATCCTCCCTGCTTTGGCCTCCCAAACTGCTGGAATTACAGGCGTGAGACACTGCACGTAGCCTGTGAACATTTTTGTATAAGTTTTTGGACATCTACAAAAATTTACCTTAGGTGTAGAATTTACCTAGGAGTAGAATCACTTGGTCATGTGTTAAGTGTATATTTAATTTTATAGGAAATTGTCAAGGTGTTTTCCAGACTAATTATACCAATTAACACTTATACCAGCAATATTCTTCCAGTAACTTTACATATTAATTAACACTTGAAATTATCGGTCTCATAACTTTTAGCCATTTTAGCTAGCATATAGTACAATTTATTTGTGGTTTTACTTTTCATTTTCTTGATAACTAAAGATGGAGAGCCTTTTTCCTGTACCTATTGTTTATCTATATATCTTCATTCGTAAAGTATTCATTCAAGTTTTTTGCCATTGTTTTTGTGTTTTTTAATATTGAGTCAAAAAATTACTTTCTGTATTTTGGATTCAAGTCCTTTATCATATGTATGGACTGCAAACATTCCCTCCCAGTCTGTGTTTTGCCTTTTCATTTTATCAACAGCATATATTGATGAACCAAAATTTTAACAACTGCTCAAGTCCACTTTGCCAAATTTTTCTTTTAAATGCAGTGTTTTGTGTTTCCCGTCTAAGAGATCTTCACATGGATGAAAAGTTTTTCTCCTGTGTTTTTTATAGAAGTTTGATAAGTTTATTTTTGTAATTTAGGCCTATGACTATGATCCATTTCAAGTTAAGTTTCATGAATTACGTGAGGTGGGGTTTCAGGTTTTTTTTTCAAATGAATACTCAGATATTTTTGCATAAAAGACTATTCCTTTACTCCTACCTCCACTCTTGAAATATTTTAGCCTTATTGTTCAAAAACATTAACTGCATATGTATGGTTTTATTTTTGACCTCAATTCTGTTTCATTGAAATGGCATATCCTTACAGTAAGTCTTTGAAATCAGGCATATGTCTCCTCCCAACTTTTAATGTTTTCAAAATTATTTCAGCAATGATTAAACCTTTGCTTCTCTAAATTGTTTTAGAATTTGTCAATTTCTAAAAAATGTTATTTTTGGATTTTGATTGGACTTGTCTTAAAACTCTATAAATTTTGGGAATTTATATTTCAAGAATATTGCCTACAATTAAGAAACATGCTGTGTCTCTCTCAATTTATTTAGATCTTCTATTATTTCTCTCAGAAGAGTTCAGTGAAGTCTAACATATATATTGATAAATTCCTTCCCATATATTCTATGTTTTCTGATCTACATAACTTGTTTTGTTTTGAAATTACATTACCTAAAAGTTTAGTTTTGGTGTGTATGTTTGTATAGTGACCTTGTTCCCTGCAGCTTTACTAAATTCACTTATAAGTTCTTTTAGTTTATTATCTTCGTGTGTGTAAATTTTATAGTTGATGTTTTCTGGAAATAAAGACAATGCTACTTCTCCTGGATTTTTTTTTTTTTTTAAGAGGGTGAGGGGTAGCATAGAGCGGCCTTATTTCACTGACTTGGACCTCCACATTGTCAAATAGATGTGAAAAGAGCAAACGTCTTTCCTTTATAAAATCTAAATATGATGTGGTAGGTTTTTTGTTTGTTTTAGATGTGTCCATGATACACTGGGAGAAGTTCCTTTCTATTCCTGAAACTTCAATTTTTTTCATGAATGATGTTCAGTATTGTTAAATATTTTTGTCCCTCCATTGAGAGCATTGTTTTTTATTCTGTTGTGATTATAATTTTTGAATGTTTATATAATTTTGCATTGCTGCTACAAGCCCTAGTTGATTGTGATATACTATTACTATATATGTCACAACATTTGTTAGTATTTTGTTAAAGATTTTTGCAACCATATTTATAAGACCTATTGGTCTGAAGTTTCCTTTCCAGTAAGATTCTTATGGGATTTTGGTCTCAGGGCAATACTAGCCTTCTAAAATGAGTTGGGAAGTGTTTGTTGTTTAAATTTTTAAAAGAAGTTGTACAATTAGAAAATTGATATTATACCATTCTACCTTAAATGTTCAATAGAATTCAATAATAAAATTATATGTACATAATGAAACGAGAGTTTTATTTTGGGAACTTTTTTTTAATTCCTAAATTCTATTGCTTTAATAGTTAGAGGGCTATTTATATTCTAGGTATCTTCTCGTTATAGTTTTGGTAATTTGTTTCCTTCAAGGGATTTGTTCATCTACATCATTCAATTCATTGACATGGAGTTGATAATATTACTCATTACTATGCTTTTAATGTCTGAAGGTTCTTTAGTGATGCCTACTCTACCATTCCTTGTATTTGTTTCTCTTTCTTGATTGTACATAGTTAGAGGTTCATAGATTTCACTGTTATTTTCCAACAATGTTTCTTTAATTTTTTCAATGGTTATTTTGATGTGTACTTTTAGTTATATTTTTTCCTACCTTCTTTCATTTTGTATTTATCATAGTCTGTCTTTTTAATTCATGCGTTTTAAGGTGGAAGCTTAGTATTACCTCTTGGCTTTATTTTCTATGTATTTAAAGCTAAAACATTTGCTTCTGAAAAATACTGTAGCTACATTCCACATTTTTTATATGTAGCCTGTATTTTCTGTCAAAATTCAGTTCAAGTTATTTTGTAATTTCTCCTAAAATGTGTTATTTGGCAAATGAATATTTGAAATTGTATATTTAATTTTATTTCAGAATATTATGGAAGCACATTTTGGTTATGTAAATTGCTTTTGAACTATTTGAGCTAAAGTTATAAGTGTGACAATCCCCCAAATTGCATGCATTGTACACATTAGGTGTGAATTTACCCATCCCCTCCTCCCTACTCGCATTTGATTTTGATGAATGTTATTTCCATAAGTGCACATTAAGTGTTGATTGATTAGTTCCAATTTAATGGTGAGTAAATGTGTTGTTTGGTTTTCCATTTTGAGATACCTTCACTTAGAAGAATAGTCTCCAGCTCCATCGAGGATAATACAGAGGTATTAGTTCATCATTTTTTATGGCTGAGTAGTACTCCATGGTGTGTGATGGAGTGTGTGATCCCACTCATGTATTGATGGGCTTGGGTTGTTTCCACATCTTTGAAATTGTGACTGTGCTGATATAAACATTTAAGTATAGGTGTCTTTATGACTTTTCAGGTTCTTTCAAGTATCAAATTCTAATTTAATTTTGAAGTTAAAGGATATAACCTCAGTATTTTAGCCCTTTCCAATGCATAAAAATTTGTTTTAGGATGTATTCTATGGTTTCAGTTAATGTTCCATGACTTGTCTTGATATCTACTTTGAATATCATTAATATATCCACTCTAGGTTTCTTTTGATTATTTGAGTGTATATACATATATATGTATAATTTAAAGAGTATTGTTTTCATAGTATTTTCCCTTCATTCTATGATTAAACATAAATGTAATTAAATATTAATAACATGTCTTATAGGTAGAAACTGATAAACATTTATCAAATTTTAAAAACTTCGTCCTTTTAATTAGTGAGTTTATTTCCATCTGGTCTTTTACCTTTTATCCTCTATTCTTGGCATTTTTTTGGCTTGAGTTTTTTTTTTCTTCTGTATTCCATCTTAACTGTTCTTTGGGATATATTTCATTATTATATAGTTATATTTCATTGTTTTTTATATTTTTAATAATGAATTTTTAGGGAGTACAATATGTAGCTATAACAGTGTAATTTTAGATTACATTTTATGCAACTTTAAATGATGCAAAAATTATAAAGCAGTATAACTTATTTTTCTTTCACAAGTAATTTGTGCTTTATATATTTACTTTCATTTTAGCTTTATAATTCATTATTAGTTTTACATTAAAGATTCAAGTATGCTTTATAGATATAAGAAGTATATACCCTTTATACTTTATCTACACATTTACCATCTCTAGTATTAAAGAATGCTAGAAATCCTTTATGTTGATCTAAGTTATAATCTGGTATCATTTTCCTCCTACTTGCTGAACTCCCTATAAAATTGGTTTCACGTAGTCTGTTAATAAATTATTTCACCTTTCTCCGTGTCCTCATTTCACCTTCATTTCACTCTTTAAAATTTTTGATATGCCAGTAAAAGAAGTGCTTACAGGGAAATTTATAGAATAAAGTTCATAAATTAAAAAAAAGGAAAGATCTGAAGTCAATATTCAAATGTTCCACCTC
Organism: Avahi laniger; assembly: GCA_963575035.1. Lineage (NCBI taxonomy): Eukaryota > Metazoa > Chordata > Mammalia > Primates > Indriidae > Avahi > Avahi laniger. The sequence continues at coordinate 15,551 of CAUYSK010087775.1, read as the reverse complement.
GAGAAACTGGAGAAAGAAGAGCAATTTAAGCTGAAAGTGAGCAGGAGAAAAGAAGTAAGGAAAATTAGAGCACAAATCAATGAAATAAAAAAACAGGAAATCAATAATAAAATGATAACACCAACAAAATCAAAATCTGAGTCTTTATAATGATCAATAAATTATAGCCAACTAAACAAAAAGGGAATAATTTATGAACTTCAGACATGAAAGTTCTTATCACTGTTGATTTCATAGATATTAAAAAATATAATAAAGAAATATTTTGAGCAACTCCATACCCACAAATTTGAAAACTTAAGTTAAATGGAAGATTTCCTTGAAATACACTACAAGAAAAATCCCACACATAAGTAGATAATCTTAATAGGCCTATATTTATTAAAGCAACTAAATTAAAAATTAATAATTTTCCAAAAAATAAAACATCAGGCCAGATGAATTCACTATTAATTTATGCCAAATTTTTAAAAATAAACTATACTAGTACTCCAATGTTTCTTCTAGAAAATAGAAGTATGAAAGAACTTTCTCGTTTATTTTATGAGGCTAGCATTTGCTATAGACTAAAAACAAATAAGAACATTACAAAAAGGGCAAACTACAGGCCAATATTTCTCATAAATATATTCTTAAAAAAAACTCAACATAATGTTAGCAAATTGAAGGTAACAATGTATAAAAAGAATTATGTATCATGACCGAGTGATATGTATTCCAGGTATGCAAGTCTAATTCAATATTTTAAAATAAATGTAATCTACCACATCAAAAGGATAAAGAAGAAAAATCAAATGATCCTATCAATTGATGTGACAAAAACATTTGATATACTCCAGCATCTGTTCAACAGGAAAACTTTCAGTCCTTAGAAATAGAGAAGTATGTCCTCAATTTTATAAAGAAAATCTACAGAACTCTTATGGGTGACATCATAGTCAATGGTGAGATATTTTCTAGTCAAAATTTCCTCTTGAGATCAGGAACAAGAATGTTTTCTCTCAACAGTCTCAAGATTGAAATAAATTCCTAATTAGTGAATAGGACAATGAAACAAAATAAAATATATTTGGAAAGAGAAATAATGCTGTCTTTATTCACAAATCACGATTGTCCATGTAGAAAATGCCAAAGAATCGACAAAAAACTAAAATTTGTGAGTATATCAAGATCACAGATACAAGGTTAATATGTAAAACTTAAATGCTTTCCTACACACCAAAAATTAGCAATTATAATTTGAAATTGGATGATGTAATACCATTTATAATAGTATCAAATATTAAAATAATCAGCTAAAAATCTGAGAAAATATGTACAAGATTACTATACAGAAAATTCCAAAACTCTAAAGAAATCACAGAAAAACTAAATAACTACAGAGATGTACCATGCTCATAGACTGAATATTTTAAGGTGTTTATTTTTCACAAATTTGTCTATACAGTCAATGTAATCACAATAAAAATCCCAAGAAGCTAGTTTATAATTACTAATATTTGAGGCTATGGTTTACATAAAAAAGGAAAAGACATAGAGCTGAAGCACAAAAAGCTGGGAGACTCATATTATCCAATTGCAGGGCTCAATACAAAGGGAAAGTAGTCAGGATAGAATGTTATTGTCAAAAGGACAGACACGTATTAATGGAACAGAACAGTAAGTCCAAAAATAGATCCGTGTAAATACAGTTAACTAATATGTGACAAAGGAGCAAAAAGCAAATTAAATGGAGAAAATGTAATCTTTTCAGCAAGTGACACTAGAATACTGCATATGTGCACGAAGAAAATAATTCTAGACCCATACTTTATAATCTTCACCAAAATTAACTCAGAATACATGACAAACCTAACTGTAAGTGCAAAACTATAAAACTCCTAGGAAACAAAACAGAAGAATATCTATATGACTTTGTGTTTGGCAGTGATTTTTTAGATAAAATGACAAAGGCATGATTCTTGAAGGAAGTGATAAGCTATACCTCATTAAAATTAAAAACTCCATAGAATAGAGAACCCAGATATAAATACACACATCTATAGTGAACTTAACCTTTGACAAAGCCGCTGAGAACATACAGTGGGGAAAGAATAGTCTCTTCAATAAATGGTGCTGGGAAAACTCAATATCCATATGCAGAAAAATGAACTGGATCCTTATCTCTTGCCATATAAAAATAAAATCAACATGGATTAAAGAATTAAATCTAAGACCTGAAACTATGAAACTACTAAAAGAAACAATGAGGAAATGCTTCAGGACATTGTTCTGGGAAAGGACTTCTTGAGTAATACTCTCAAAGCACAGGCAACCAAAGCAAAATTGAACAAATGGATCATATCAAGCTGAAAAGCTTCTGCACAGCAAATGAATCAATCAACAAAATGAAAAAACAACCCACAGAAGGGAAGAAAATATTTTCAAACTACCCATCTGACGAGGGATTAATAATTAGAATATATAAGGAGCTCCAACAACTCAATAGGAAAAAATCAAACCAATTAAAAAATGGGCAAAGGGTTTGAATAGACATTTCTCAAAAGAAGACATTCAAATAGCCAACAGGTATATGAAAAAAATGCTCCACATCATTAGTCATCAGAGAAATGCAAATTAAAACTACCATGAGATATCATTTCACCCCAGTTAAAATGACTTCTATCAAAAAGACAGGCAATGATGAATGCTGGTGAGGATGTGGAGAAAGGGGAACCCTTGTCCACTGTTGGTGGAAATGTAAATTAGTGCAACCACTATGGAGATCTGTATGAAAGTTCCTCAAGAAAGTAAAAATAGAACTACCATATGACCTAGCAATCCCACTGCTAGGTGTTTACCCAGAAAGAAATTCTGTATAAACATATCTGCACTCCTATGTTTATTGCAACACTATTCACAATAGCCAGGATTTGGGATCAACCTGAATGTCCATCAACAGATAAATGAAAAACAAGCTTGTAGTACATATATACAATGGAATATTACATAGCCAAAAAAATGAAATCCTGCCATTTACAACAACATGGATGGAACTGGAAAGCATTATGTTAAGTAAAATAAGCCAAGCAGATAAAGATAAATTTAAAATGTTCTCCCTCATACATGGGAGCTAAAATTTAAAACAATTGATCTCATAGACACAGTACAATGATGGTTACCAGAGGCTGGGAAGCGTAACAGAGGCTGGGAATAAAGTGGGGGTAAATAATAGGTACACAAATATAGACTGATAGAATGAACAATATTTGATAGCACAAAAAAGTGACTATAATCAATAAGTTAGGGTATACGTTAAAATAACTAGAAGAGTGAAACTGAAATGTTCCTAACACAAAGAAATGATAAATGCCTGAGGTGATGATACCCCAATTACCATGACTTGAGAAATTCACATTGTATGCCTGTATCAAAACATCACATATACCCTATAAAGATATGCAACTATTATATAACCATGATAATTAAAAATAAATTAAAAAAAGAAAATTAAAAACTTCTTTGAGAAAAACAATGTCAAGAGAATAGGAAGGCAAGCCTCAAATTGAGTGAAACAATTGCAGCAGACATATCTTATAAAGGAATATTACCCAAAATATACAAATTGCTTTTGAAACTCAATAAGAAAATGAAGAGCCTGATTATAAAAAAGGCAAAAGAACTGAAAAGACATCTCATCAAAGAAGGCATACCAATGACTCTTAAACATATGCAATAATGGTCAGCATCATCCGATCCTAGTGAATTTCGGATTAAAACAATTGGATATCATATGTATTTTAAGGGATAAAATACATGGCAATATCAATTGTGGCTAAGAGGTAGAACAAAAGAAACTCTCATTGCTAGTGGGAATGCAAAATGTTACAGCCATCTTGGAAGGCAGTGTGGCAGTTTTTAGAGGTTAATATAGGCTTAGCATATGACACAGCAATTGTACTCCTTGGTATTTGTCCAATTGATCTGAAAAAGGATGAAATGTTCATTGCAACTTTATTCATATTTGCCAAAACTTGGAAGCCACCAAGATGTATGTCAATGGGTGAATGGATTAGCTAATTCTGATATAGTCATACAATGTATTATTTGTGATAAAAATGAAAGGAGCTATTAACTCATGAAAAGAAATGAGTGAAGCAAATGCATATTTATTCAGAGAAAGAAAACCACCTGAAAGGCTACATACTATATTAGATTTAAATTACATGACATTCTGGAAAAGGGAAACTTAAAAAGATACCAACAAGGGTGATTGCTACCCAGTATTCTGAGGAAGGGCGTGAAGCTCTAGGGATTATTTTTAGGATAGCGGAACTATTCCGTATGATACCATGTAGGTGGATACGTGACCACATATATGAAACAAAACTCAGAACTTCACAGCACAAAGCATGAACATTAATGTATAATTAAAGGAGAAAAAAAAATTGGTTGGTTGAGGGACCCCAGGATGGAATACCAATTTTAACAAAAGAGTGTAACAATATTTTAAATGTATGAAACAACCTTACTGAAGAGGATCAGGGTACAATGTATTAACCCAAACAACTATGAAGATGAGTGGAGTCTGTAAGAATAAATGCTGAGGCTGGGCGCGGTGGCTCACACTTATAATCCTAGCACTCTGGCAGGCCGAGGCGGGCGGATTGTTTGAGCTCAGGAGTTCGAGACCAGCCTGAGAAAGAGCCAGACCCTCTCTCTACTAAAAATAGAAAGAAATTGGCTGGACAACTAAAAATATATAGAAAAAATTAGCCAGGCATGGTGGCACATGCCTGCAGTCCCAGCTACTCAGGAGGCTGAGGCAGAAGGATTGCTTGAGTCCAGGAGTTTGAGGTTGCTGTGAGCTAGGCTGACGCCAGGGCACTCTCTAGCCTGGGGAACAGAAGAGGACTCCGTCTCAAAAAAAAAAAAAAAAAAAAAAAAGAATAAATGCTGAATATGTAAATATAAAAACTGTCCTCTAGCTGATAAAGTCCTACCTCATCCACCATGGGAGAACAGGTTAACAATTCTGATACTATGATACACATATACTAGAATTAATCAATTAAGCAAATGGCAGATGGTGAGAGTCATGCTTCTTCATATTAGAGCATGAGTTTTTATAAAAGGGAAGAATGCCAGAGTAAACCATGTGGTAATGGATTATATTCAAATACATGGATATCAACTTATGCTTGGTTTAATAATTGATAAGCTGGGTGAAATGTTTATATATGTGTGTGTATATACACCAGTTAGGATACATGCACACATTTCCTTGTTCTGTTAGCTTAGAATGTGCAGAAGCAATGACACCTCGGTAGCTTGCTTTCTAATACTATTCTCCAATTAAAGGAAACAGGATGCCCTGGGATAAAACAGCTGATTCTAGGACTGGGGTAGAAAATATCCAAGATGAGTCTGAATTATCTTATAATGCCAGAAAGTAATGAAGTGCTCTCAAAAAATGCATTTTGTTGGAGGTATGTAAAAGGGACACAGGAGCCAACTGAAAGAACTCCCAATGGCCAAAGCTGGAACAATTTGAACAAAATGAATAAAACAGTATTAGATTATAATTCAAAGTATAAAATAAGTTAAAATAAGTATCCATGAGTCTATATTAAGATAAATGATTGAATAAAGAAAAAAGGGGAAGAAAGATTTGAAACTCTTCTCCCATGCAAAATAATACCAAACAATTTAAGTAGACATCCCAAACTCAAGGAAGTGGAAAAGGACTCTCTACTCTTTAAGTGTAGATTGCATATTTTCACTTTCTTACAAAGAATAGAGTACAGAAAGTGGAAAAAAACAACATTACAGTGGATAAAGCTGCAAACATTTCCTCTGATAGGTGACTGATATTATCAATAGCAATTAGTCATGCGATAAGATATACACTTCATATGTGATAAAAACAGCATTTTACCTGTGTTCTTCCTCCCTGAAACTCATAACTCTATTTTAATTATAAGGAAAATACTAGACAAATCCCAATAGAGGAATATTCTGCTAATTATCTGACCAGTACAACTGAGAACTATCAAGATCATCAAAAACAAGAGAAATCTAAGAAATGGTCACAGCCAAGAAGAGCCAAAGATGATATGACACTAAAATGTAATGTATTCTGGATGGAATCTTGAAACAGAAAAAAAAAAATAGGTAAGAGGAAATCTGAATAAAGTATGGACTTGAGTTAGTAATAACACACCAATATTAGCTCATTGGTTAATTAATTTTAACAATATAACCATACTAATATGAAGTGTTAATAGGAGGGGAAACTGGGCATGGGGTATGAGAGAACTCTATGTACTAACTCCACAAGTTTATTATATATCATAAATCACTACAAAGAAATTTTTTTAAATATTATGATTTGTTAAATGTTACTCGTGCATTAAAGTAACGTAAATACATGTAATATTGATTTTGTCTCCAGGTGATGAAATTATGGTCTTTTTGCTGGTTTTGTACACATCCATATTTTTGGCATCAAGACTACATTTCTTTAACGTTCAAAAAATCACTATACGTACTGAAAGGTAGATATTCAGTTGCAGGTGAATGCCTACCTATGGACAGGCCTTCTTGCAGAGAGCACTGTGACATAATGGAGAAGTGACAGGGGACACTCAGAGTGAAGGAGAAGGTGACAAGATGATCCACTTGACAAGATAGGAAGGTACCTGCAGGAGGCATCAACACATGGGGAAGGACAGGAGGAGAAAACCCTGGGACTCCACGCTCCTCCCACAGACACTGCCGCCTGAGCTGTGGGGGGGCTCCCACCACTGTTTCAGACCTTTGGACTGATCAGGGAGCTGCTTGGAATCTATGCAGCAACACTGCATTGGAGAGCAGGAACAGCAGGAACCAGGTGAATTCTATTCCCAGGTCTCTGGGGCTGAAGCCATTCTGAACTCCAGGTCCAGAGTGCCTGGTCTACACAGGGTTCAACTTTGATGCAGCAACCACTGCATCACCCCAGCCAGGTCAGGGAGGAAGCAGGGAAAGCAGATATTCTTGCATGCCCACAACTACTGGGAGCCAAGCACCCCACTGTCACATGGTGGAGTTAAGCAGAACAGGCACCACAGACACTACCTAAAAAGCAGTAGCTGCCTTGGTAGGTCCTGAGAATGGAGAGAGTCTCAGCCACCTGGCCCCATATCCCAACCCTAGAACCCCACCCCAGAATTCTCCTGAGTCACAAAGCCCTTTGCCCCCACCACTGAGCATCTCATTCCACTGGACCCTGCAGCCCGACCCCTGAGGTTTCTGCAACCTTGAGGATCCTTCAGCCTTGAGGCTCCCATGTCCCCAGGCCCTTTGGTCCCACCCCTGAGGCTCCCAAGCTGTTACTGGGCCCTGCAGTCCTGCCCCAAAAAGTTCCACCCAGCAGCTAGTGGAAACCGACCCTGTGGTCCAATACTCTAGCAGGTACTTGCTAGCTACAAGCCACCATTGCACTCGGACCTAAGTGAAGCAAATGCCTATAGCCCTAACACCCACAACCGTTGCCTAGATAGTCATGCCCAGCTGCCACTGCCGATTCCGTGGGGGGACCTAGGCAGAGTAATCTCCTGTAACATCAGCCTCCGTGGAGAGAGACTCACCCAGCCCCCTGCCAAGCTTCCAATTGTGGCCTGGGGAATAACCCACCAGCACATGAGGGTAATCCAGCACTAGCTTGGACTGTGACAATCACAGAAGAATGGGAAAACAGAACAGCTGAATTACAGGCTCTCAGTGCATCCAACACTTTCCTGCTGAGTTAATCTTCTGGAATAGGTCACAAAAAGGTCATCCAGGGACCTCACCACCGTCTCGCTAAGCAGGAGAGTTCCTATCAAAGGAGAACAGGTACACCACAAAACTATCTGCCCTTAGCTGAGTGAAGAGATTTCGGATAAGTAGAAACCAGTGGAAGAACTCTGACAACATGAAAAACAAACTAAGGATCATGATAAAGCTACAGCAAGTGACCCCAGGAGAAAGTTAATTGTCAAAATGTCAGAAAAGGAATTCAGAATACGGATGGCAAATAAGATAAATAGAATTAAAGACATTATTGAAAATTAACACAAAGGAACCAAATATATTTTAGAACATCAGTGAAAAAGATGAAAAGTTGCTAAACAGCTAGACAACATGAGTTAGGATATAACAGAAATCAAAGAAATGAAAGAGTCATATGGGAAACTTCAAAATATAGAAGAAAGGAAGCTTCAACAGGCTAGACCAAGCAGAAAAAAGGAATCTTAGAGCTTGAAGCTGTACAGGGTTTTTGACTAGTAACTGATTAGGTTACTAGTCAGTAAAATGGAGAAAGAAGCATAAAGAAGAATGAACAGTCTCTCAGAGAAATATGGCACTATATGCGCCAATATATGAATAATAGTTATCTATGAGGGAGAAGGAGAACAAGGAAAAAGAATGGAAAATCTATTGGAGGGAATGATTGAGGTAAACTTCTCTGATATTGCCAGAGATTCAGATATCCAGATACAAGATGGTGATCAAACACCAGGAAGATTTATATCAAATAGGACATCTCAGAGACATATAGTAATCAACCTGGCCAAAGTCAAAATGAAGGTGAAAATTCTATAGGTAGGAAAACATAACCTACAAAGGAAAACCTATCAGGCTAACTGCAGACTTCTTGGCAGAAACCATAAAAGCCAGAAGGAATTGGGGCCTCATCTTCAATCTTCTTAAACAGAACAACTTTCAATGGTGTGCATATATAAAAACATCATGCTATATATAGGGTTTGGTACTATATGTGGTTTCAGGAATCCAGTGGGGGCCTTGGAACATATTCTCTGTATATAAGGGTGGACTACTGTATAGGGTCATTTTTTAATTTGTATATGTCTCTTTGTATAAGTACTATTGTGTTCAAGACACATCAACAATTTAGTAATTTTTTTGTAATAAAGTCTCAGCCATTCCATTATTTTCTGGCACAAACACATACATCTTGACCTGCAATGACTGATTCACAGGTATCAGTGTGAGTTCATGGAAATGCAGCATTTGTTGTCTTTTTGTGGCAGTTAATCATATAAAAACTTAAGGTAGAATAACTAGTGGCATAGTATGTACCTGAAAATCATGCTAGCTTTTCATTATAAAGAAATTGGGGACATAATTGAGGCTTAGCTTATCTCATAGTCTGTGTTTTTTATTTATTTAAAGAAAAATGATTTCTGAAACTAATGTAGAGATTTTATATGTCAGTATGTATCAACTAGAACTTAGAAAATAGTAATATTCTGCCTTAGTAACAATTTACCCTTTGGATATTTTGAATATGTATGTTTGGATATATAGATTATTTTAATTTATTAAAAATTATAAAAAGAAGGAAAAGGAGCAGAGAAAGAAAATTGACTTGGTTAGGTAAAAATCTACATATTAATTCCCCATTCTTTTAGAGTATTCTTTTTAAAGTAACCATTACAACTATTGTCTTAATTTAAAGACATTAGTCTTTAATTAAAACTATTCAAAACTGGTATCTTAAGTTTGAAGGGAGATATTAAATGATGAATTTTATTGACCTTATATAACGTAGATTATTTTATTAATAATATCTTCACAATAATGGTAACTATATGTTTCTTATGCAATTGACATATTTTCACATTTTAAGAAATCAGATAAATTAGAAAAGATAAGAGGAAGAAATTCAAAGCACTCTTCTGTCAAAACACATACATACACGCACAATGGGTATTTTGATAGTCTTCTTATAAAGACTTTAAAGACTTTTCTCCAAATCTCAGTGTCACTTGAACCTCTAAAGAAAAGACTCTAACTTATCCTTGTCCTTAACTCTGCCATCTAAACTAGTCTAAAGCCCTCTCTTTGTAAGACTGTTTAAAGTATTCACCAAACAAAAGTGAGGAAACTCCAACTTTAATAATACAAATAACTTGCAGAAATAAATTCTGATTTTTCATGAATTACTTCTACGGTCTTAATTTAAACTTGATTGGTCATCAAAATGTTTTTATTTTAAGGGATAACACTAAAAAATATTAGATAATATAATGACTAAATTAATAAAGGGGAATGTGGAATGATAAAAATAATAAATCTAGAAAACATTGAAAAAAAACCCAAAAGTAACATAATTCACAACTCAAAGTAGTAGAAGCACATCAAAGCCTATCAATAATTACTCGGAGTGTAAAAGACTATAATCAAAAATCTGATTAAAAAGAGCATGTAGAGATGAGGAAGTAAAAATTGGTAAGACACTTATACAAATTTTATTCAAAGAACAATCTTGCATAGCTTCATTAGTAACAGACAAAATACTATTCAGGGTAACAGTATTACTAGAGAAGCAAAGTTTATTTCAAGCAACAAAAAGTCATAATTTTTTTTTAACTTACATGAAACTAATAATCACCACAAAATGTTAAAAAATTTTACAGGTGTGGATCACCTAAATGAGAACAAACAAATTATTTGTTCAGAGCTTTTACTAGCAAAATATTGGCCACCATCATTTGCCTTTGTCATACACTCAAAAGCTGCAAGAGGAGTGGAGAAGCATTATAGAGAACAAACTGGGAAGGCTTCAGGTATTCTCTGAATGGAGGTTATTGACATGTGGAAGCTGGAAATGGGCTAACTATAAGGGGGAAAGTTGGCAATTATTGACCAAGTTCTGTCCATTTTGGATTAATTGCTCTAGACAATATCACATTGTGAGGAACTCCCTCCCTTTTCACACTCCTCATGCAAACTGGTCAAAACATCACCCAAATAAAGCTTGTGTGTGCTACTGCTACCTCATAGTCATGTATTTTTCCTTGATCAGTCTTCAAATCTTTCAAACCCTCTACAGTGTCATAATGAGAATTAAATCTGTAGCTATTTTTGTGTATTAAATTTCTCTGATGTGAGAGCATATCAAAATTTCTCTGTTATCATCTCAAATGTCAAAACATTACAGTCAAGAATAGTTCACTAAGTTAAGCCCCCAAGATGGCAAGAAGAGTAGAGCTACATTTGTCTAAATATTTACACTTTAAAGAATGATGAGCCATCTGCAGGTTTTAAAAGTCAAAAGACTTGATGCCATATGACTCCTAAAGAGATAGCATTTACATTCCAAAAAGCTGGTATAAGAACAGACCTTTTTGCTGGGGCACTGGTAGGGGTATGACTTCATCCTTTGCCTTGGTAAACAGAGAAACATCCTTTTTCACACCCTTTGCCTACGGGCTGTCTAGCTACTTCTGTAAAATAATTGACTTGACTCTCAAATCGCTTAGTGTAAAGACTAGGGTAAAGGTGAGCTAATGCACTTATTATTTACTGTGAGGTATTTAATAAAAATCTATCCTTCATGTGTCTCTGTTCCAGAACACCTGTTATGTACATTTGGAGTAAAATTAATAAAGATGATTACCCCCCGAAGGATATGTTCACATGATCTCATACCCAAGAGGGTATAATCACATGAGAGAGAAAAGAGAGTTTAGGCCCCATGTTAGAGTCGGGCCTTGTATTTTATGCCTGCTAAAGCAGAGAGTGATGATCTGAAGATGAAGAAGAACAGCAATTTGTTGAAAATGCATTTCCAGTAAGTTGGAAAGTTATGAGACAGTAGGTGGAGAATGGCCTAAACTTGATGTTATGGATGGGTTTTAGTTATGATTAATGACAACATTTAGGGTACAGAATGGGAGATACTACCAGCAGCAGGATAGAGGACAAGCTCTATCAAGGAGAGATGAAGAAATTGAAAAATCAGGTTACTGGCCTCATGAAGAATTGAGGTAAGAATTATATTTGAGGAAGATAAAATGAGCCAGCAATTAACATCCACGAAGAAGAGGCAGTATATAATAATTGAGATTTGGGAGATTAGCTGGTACAAAATCATGAAAATAATGGCACCTTCTTTATAGGTATTCGTTGAGGCAGTGGCTTTCTGTCTGTAACCTTAAAATCAGAAGAAAATTGAGAAGGTATGGGCAAGAAGCATGGCGATACTATTAGAAGCAGAAGCATAAACACGAAACAATCTTAAATGCGCAGTAAAAATATCTAGAATGGCTGAGACTCATGGAAACATAAAGATGAGCTACATGGCAGAAAGTGATGCTGGGGGGCAGAGGGAGAGCAGGAACCAGATTATAAAAGTGCTTGTTGATCATTTTGGATATTGTCCATTATGTCAATGGAATTACGCACTTTGTAAGAATGTAGAGTTTAATTCTAGAATACATCATTTTTGAATCTTAATGATACAGTGGTGAAGTAAATGAAACGTGGAGCCAGGGATATCTGGATTCTGACGCTGATATTGTTGCAGCCCAACCAAGTTCGTTTATCTGCCGGCTGCCCAAGGGGAAGCCAATATGCTGAGTCAGCAAGATTTACAGCAGAGAGTTTATTCCACGGAGCGCTAAGCGGGAGGTGGAGAAATTTCTGAAATCTGCCTCCCCAACAAATTGAGACATAGGGTTTTTAAAGATAGTTTGGCATAAACAATTGAGTTTGCTAATTGGCTATGTCTGGGGTAGAATCATAGGGTTGTACAAATTTCTTCTTTGCTGACCAGGTTCTTGAGTAGGGGTCACAAGACCAGTTGAGTCAGTTCCTCCGTATGGGCTGCTGGTCTGGGTGAGTCAGCTGTTCCACTGGAATACAAGACCTGGAAGATATCTCAGAAACTGCCCCTAGATTTCAAAAAGTTGACGTTATTTAGGGAGAAAGCTAAGGATCTTTATGACCACCAGATACGTGGCTCCAGAGTGGCAATTACAGAGAAGTAAACAGGAGGACAGTGGCTAATTTGATTATCATTATTTGTAGCTAGGCCTGTGCCTTATTTTTAGCTAGGCCCTTACCACAGTTCTCACCTTGCATCCTTTTTTATTAATTTGTAAGGACAGTTTCAATATCAACCTTTATTAGCTGTAAAATTTTGTATCAATTTTTCGATTTATCAGTCTTTCTGTTTTCTCATCTGTTTAGTGATAATTTTCTTTTTCCAAAGGCTGTTTTGAAGATCAAATGTGAAAGGGGATTTTAAGCACTATGCCTAGGGCCTAGCAAATTATGGTTTGTTAGTGCATAAATATAATCTTTTATAATAGTTTCCTGATATATTCAGCAAATAAATTAATATTTCATACAAAACCCCCAACAGACCTGTGGAAGAAAATGTCTTTGTTTATTATCTTAAGGAATAGTTCATAATAATTATTCCACCTTTTGTTAGGTTTTTAGTTTGGGAAAAGTCCCCTTATTTAAAAAGACCAATGATTCTCCTGCCACCTACAACGTTTAATCGAGGGGATCTGAAGTCGTTTGTAACTCCAGCTCATGTTCACCCAGCATACCTCTTTGTACCTGCTCCTCATGGAGGGTGGCTCTCCAATGACTGTCCACTTTAATTTGGGTGACTTAAAGTAGAGATATAGGACAGGCAAAAAAAAAGAGAGAGGGCTGCATTCAAGCATCTGCAATTATAGAATTACGACAACCTCAAAAAGGTAATGTTCGACTCTTTTAATACCCTTAGCAAAGTGAATAATAAAGATCAAGATCATGAATATATACTAATAAGGAGAAATGGACTCTCTCATAACTGATGTAATTTTAGCGATCTATTGCTTAGCTAAAGTATAAGGAGCAAAGGGTCAAAAATACTCCAAATTAGAAATAAAATAACATTAAAGCTGCTTGACTAGGACAGGCCGTGGGGGCAGAGGCAGCTGTAAGCAAAGAACAATTTTTTTTTTCATTTAGCATTATAGTTTGATCAATCATAAGTTTTGTGAGAGGAAAAATATTTACGAGTAAGGTAAAAAAATGTGACTATTTATCAAACTGGTCAAGTGGGCAAGAACAAGCCATAGCCAACCTTTTCTCTCTACTTCCTTCCTTTTCAAAACAACCCAGCTCAAAACATTCCCTTAGTGACATCAACTGTTATTAGTTTTGGTATAATCTTCAAACTAGTTAATCTGTAGAGATAAGAAGAAGTAGCAAATATGAAAATATTTCTAAACTGAAACTGTTGGGACATATCAATTTCTCCTGAATGGATTTTCTGAAAGAAGAATGTTTCTTCTCCCCGTCTATCACTTTCACACTCATAGCTTGATTTCTGGCCTGAAGTGTACAAAGACTAACAATTCAAAGGGAAGAAATCAGTGTGTGTTTTAGTAGGTATACCAAAGTGTTTTGCTTATGTCCTTAAATCTAAGCTCAATTAAATATATCTTTGTATATTGAATGAACTTATTTGAACATCGATGTGGTGTTCCTGAAGAAGACTTTACATAGTATTAGAAGAAATTAAGAAGTCCCTGTGTGCTGGAATTTCTGGATATACTCTACTGTAATTTAAGAATGCATGTGAGAAAACTTCAGATGTGTGGAGGTCTTTTCTGAAAGAATATGTCCATTTAAAGAAAAAAAAAAGTTCTGGGAGCCATAAAGAATTGTGAATGGATTTATGTTTTTCCGGAAATGAAGACCTAGGCAATCGAGATCTTCAAACCCTTAGAAAACACAATAATTGACTTAGAATCAACCTTCCATGAGCTGCTGTATCTCCCATTCCTACTGGCTTGTCTTATAATCATGACAAAACAAAGGAGTGGTAAAGATCTGCCAAAAAGTGGAAGTCCTTTCATTTTACTATAGGAAGAGGTTACAGGCATTTCTCTTGTCTTAATCTCTGATATCTGTGACTCTTGTGTGAACCTAAACAAATACAAGAAAGAGCATTGCAATAGTGAATTGTGCTGCCATGAACGTTCGAGTGCAGATGTCTTTATAGTAGAATGTTTTGTGCTCTTTCAGCAAAGGGATTTGTTCGGGGAAGTTCGCATTTGGGGACGGGCCGCGCTTGGGGCTCCGCGGGGCCGCAGAGTCCCTGCCCTGGGATCGCTCCCAAGGTAGAGGCTGCAGAACTTCGAGATATTTTCTTTTTCTAATTTAACGCAGAGAAGCAGAGCTTATTAGTGATGAATTGCTAAAATTGACCGTGCGGGTAGGAAACGTTATCGGAGGCCTGGACGACGGACGCTAAGGCCTGTCCCCGAGGCTCGCGCGCCACCCTGTGGGCGCGGCCTGTGCTGAGGTGACGCGCGCCTTCGCCGCCGCGGTTCCGGTCCCAGAGCGGACTGAGCAAGAAACGTGTCTCGGGTCTCACGACTGACTGGATTTGATGTTCACAGGTCACAGGATTTGTCCATCCGGAAAAAGAGTCATCAAAGTAGTGTTGTTCGAGCAATACAAGTTTGGTATTTTTTATTATAGCCACACCCAGTGAGTGGGGACCAGTTTGGAAAAGAGCCTGAGTGCTGACCCCAAATGTTTTTTGGTTGTACATGAGGATTTTTTTTTTGAGACAGAGCCTCGCCGTGTTGCCCGGGCTAGAGTGAGTGCTGTGGCGTCAGCCTAGCTCACAGCAACCTCACACTCCTGGGCTCAAGCGATCCTCCTGCCTCAGCCTCCCGAGTAGCTGGGACTACAGGCATGCGCCACCATGCCCGGCTAATTTTTTCTAT
>CAUYSK010087773.1:0-27986 GCA_963575035.1 Avahi laniger | reverse complement strand
TCATAAGAATGGAAAACAAACACCACATGTTTGTCCTCCACTTTTAAGGACCCCTGTGATTACATTGGACCCAACAAGATAATCTCAGATAATCTCCCTAATTTAAGGTCAGCTGATTAACAGCCTTAATTCCATCTGCAGGCTTCATTCTCCTTTGCCATGTAAGGTAATATATTCACAGATTCCGGGAATTAGGATGTGGGCATCTTTGGGGGAGCCATTATTCTGCCTTCTTCAATATATAAAGTACCTGTTTAGTTCTAATACTTTTCAATCATAGAGCATATATTCTTTTAACTCAAAACAGAGACAGACCAATGACAGATTCATTTTAATGTTAATACAGAAAATGGCTTTATTTCTTTGTGTTGGATGGCTTCACCAATTCTAGGGTTCCAGAGAAAAACTTCTTCAACACCCAGATTTCACAGAGGAACACCTGGAGCTCGGCAATGTACATGGCATTAACAATCAAGCCAAAATTGGAATCTGGAGTCCTGGCTCCCGGTGAAGTGGTTTCTCTCCATCGCATTCTACCATCAGGAAGCCCCTTCAAAAAGTGGTGACTCCCCCCTATTCCACAGAGTGGACTGACCTGCAGGACAGCCTGCTCTGGCCCATCAAAATACCCATGGATATTCCAGGCAGAATTAATGGAATAGAGCAGTACTTTTTTTTAATTTCCAGGACAGAAAAAGAATTTGATCAGCATTCAGAATATTTTATTTTAAACTCTGATATATATATATACAAAAGCTTTTCTTCCTTTGTCTGATCAAAGGCCATCATACAATGAAACCACATCCATCAAGTTTTGAAAGGAAAAGACGTTATCCAAGAATCCTGTAGCCCCAAAAGTTAACATTTACATATGAAGGGACATGAAAGATGCTTTCAGAAAGCGCATAACCAGCCATCCTCGAGCATATTTGTTTCAGATATACTTCAGCTTACTAAGATAAAAATATTATAATATAATTTGATAAAACTCAAAAAAATAATAACTCCACTCTAAAATTAGAGATGACACCAACAAAAATTAGGAAGTGGGTCTGGATATAATAAGGGAACAAAAGCCTACTAATGTCTTCATTTTACATAGAAACTAATCAGTATTTAGTGCTTTATTTTTTATGTTGATATTTTCATAAATATTAATGTGAACATTTAATAACTTAAGGTAAATTACTAGCAGAATTTAAAACAGAATTGCTAGAAAAAAAACAAAGGAAACATAGTCCATATTTTTTTAAAAATTGCTAGGGAAGTAACAGAAAGATTAAAAAAAAAACATAAAGCAAGATAAAGGGAGGAAGCACAATTACATCAGTAATAATAATATTCATTCCTCACCTAAACTGCCATAGTTAAAAACACCAATGGCTCAGTTTGGTTAATCAAAATTCAACCTAATCAAATTCAATCTAATATTATTTAACAGCCATAACACTTATAAGAAATTGGTACATAAATATTATTAAATGATGAGGCAAGAATATAATGGCTAAAGGTAAGAAGAAATAAAATGAATATAATAGAAGAAAACAGAGGTTGTCATAGAAAAAGTCATTTTCTGGAATGAAGAGAGTTATATTATTTTGATAATATATAAAATCCAGAAGAAAACCCATAAAAGCCACAAATCTTTATGTTCCAAATAATATTGTTCAAAATATAGTAATCACAAATTTTTAGAGGCACAAAAAAAAGTTAATGGAAACACTGGGGTAATGGGAAATTTGACCACACCTTTTTCTGCCTTTTACAGTTGAAGGATGCACATATATATATACATATGGGTAAGGTATAGAGAAAAAGGTTCCCAATTAACAATGAGATATATTAAGTTTACAGCAAATGTTATGTCTTATGGAGAACAGGAAAATACATTTTCTATTGAACTTACAAAATATGCTGGCAGATAGTAATTATATAGTATGCTATATATTCTCATAAACTCAAAAAATGAAAAAATACAAGCCAAAATTCTTACACCATGAATGATTCTCTGAAAAATGATTGCACTGAAGATCAAGCACATCATTAAAGATTATTTAGAAATTAATGAGAGTGAAAACATAACCTACAAAAATATCTGGAATGATGATAAAGTTATACACTAAAGCAAATCTATAATCTATAAGCCTTTTATTAGAACATCAGAAAGAATTAAAATTATAAATTAAGTGTTTAATCTAAAAAATGGAAAAATAAGAACAAAGAAAACTTAAGTAAAACCAAAAAATGGGGGAAAATAACAGCAGGAATTAATGAATTAGAAAACAAATTATACTATAGGTATACAAATCTAAGAGCTGGTTCTTTGTAGAAAAAAAATTATAGATCAAACATTTAGCAGGTCTAATCAAATACAAAGGAAAGAAAACATAAATACATAAAATTGAAAATAAAAAATGGACATGACCAAAGATATAAGCAAAAATTGTGTAAAATCCTATTCTGATAAATTTAAAAACTAAAATAGATAAAATATAAAAGGTGTCAAAAAGTGGAATGAAGAAATAACCGGAAAAGAAAATTTTACAGTTGTCTAAAATTTCCTGTCAAGAAAGATGAAAACCTTCTCAATTTTTTATGCCAACCCTTACATTAATATTTGAAAAGGTCAAAAAGCCCAGAAAAATACATCTACAGACCAATGTACCTCATAATTGTAGGTGAAAGAAAATTCTAAATGAAATATTGGCAATTCAATTTGGAAATATAGATTATAAATATTACATCATGACCAAGAAGAATTTATTATAAAATTGCAAAAATTATTTACTATGGAAATCCCAAAATAATTCATGACATTAGATCAAAAGAGAAGAGACACCAGGATATTAACTCATTAGAGGCTAAAATGGATTTGATATGTATCCAGCATCTAATACTGATTTTCTCAGAGTCTTAATAAGTCAGGAGCAGTCATCAATATTTCTTATGATGATAAAGACCACTATTGTTCACTTTTAGCCAACTATTTTTAATGTTGAAACACTATAGATATCCACATTAATGTTCAAAAAAGACATGATATCTGCTATAGTCACTACAGCATGTCTGCAGTCCTAGCTACTTGGGAGGCTGAGGCAAGAGGATCACTTGAGCCCAGGAGTTTGAGGTTATGGTGAGCTATAATCATACCAGTACACTTCAGCCTCCTTGACAGACCAAGACCCTATCTCTAAATACATATATAAATAAATAATGAAGACATAAAAGTTCTAGTAATACAAAAAATGCTTTAAAGGCAAATGACAATCTATAAATATTGTAAAGAAAGAAATAAGTTATTGGAAGTAACAAAGAAAATTACAAAACTTAACTGAGGGATAAGAAAAGAAGGCCTGGATAAAAGAAAGAGACAAATCATAGTCTGGGAAAAACATAAAGATTAAAATTCTTCTCCTAAATAATTAATAGGTATCATTCATTTTGTTTAAATCCCAGTAAGATTTTTGGAAACATGGCAAGAAAAAGCTAAAGTATATCTGCAAGAATAAAATACTTAATAATAGATCAACCAGTTAGAAAAACAAGATGCATACATGCTAATTTTAGAAAATACATAAAATATGAATATGAAGTATAATTATATGTAGAGGCATATATATTATAGTATTAGTAAAAAACTACAAAAATGGCCACAATCTGAAGGTACAACAGAGTATTAGTAATAGAAATCATGGAAGAGCCATAATATTTTAAAGTAGATATTAAACATCATGTAGAACAATATTACATCACTAGGTCAATATTCACATATTTATAATGATCCCAATTCTACAAATATATATGCATATAACTATTAATATATATGTAATACATAGAATATATTTGTGCTGTCTCCAAAACTTTTTTATTTGTTAAAAAAAAAGCTGCAATGTGATGTCAGCCAAAATTGTAACATGGGTATACGGTTTCTCTCTAAATGGCGTGTTTTTAGACCACTATTATTTTCTTCTGGTACTTTTTATATTTCCTATGTTTTCTAAAAGGAATATACTAGCATATCAAAAAAGGCATTGTGTTTGAATAACATCAGTACAATTTCCTTGCATAATGTTTTGCATAGTTCTCATTTATTTTTAAATCACAGAAAACTTTGAAAATCTTATAAAATTTTTGAGCAGTCTTCCCAGAAAAATGTATTATATACAAGTAAGCACCAAATTTTGTGTAACATTATAGGACTTATAGAACACTGAAGGTCATTCAAGGACTCTAGAGGAGGAACAGATTGTGTACAAGTTCAAAGCAATTCCTTATGCATTATCTCAATAGATCCCCACCAAACCTTTATAGATAGAAATAGCTACTATTTTTGCCACTTTAAGGATGACTAAACTGTGTCTCAGAGAGGTTATGAATGCACAGCTGGTAGGGACAGAATTCACAAGAATGACCATGTCTCTTGCCTTAGCACATGAGTTCCATGTTGTAGCAAGTGTGGTTTATTGTACCCAGAGCAGGATGTTGTCAAATAAATAAAACCAGAGCTGTAGTCTTCATTCACCCATGAAACTTTGCAAAACCTCCTGACTTTACCATGCCTTGGTTTCATCAATAAAATGGAGATAATAATACCTCCCCTGAATATCCCCCAGAGCTGTTATGGAGATCAAATGTAGGGGAGAGCACTTGCAAACATAATGTATCTTTATTATACTTAATACATAAATGTGTCTATTATGAATCTATTATGACTTGGGCCAGCACTGGGGTTAGTGCCAATGGGACGAAGGTGTAAGAAGAAAAAGACAAAGCACCTTACTAAGAGACAACTAAAATGCACCATTCTTGTTCAAAAAGTCTGTTTCCATGAGTAATTAGCAATCTATTGTGCATCCAACAGTGGTTTGTTGGCTATTACGTCAGTTCCACGTGGCCATCCCGTCAGGTAAATCAGCACAGCGGAGAGTTCCCAACCTAAAGAATGTTTGCTTCCGCCGGTATCTGTCTAATTTACGCCCGTGATTTAATTTTAACGATTAAAATTTTAGTTAATTTCAAAGTCTGCTCTCTTCCCACTGTGTTCATCACAGACTTGCTGAGGACTACAGGGCAATTAAGGCCCATAAAACAGTAATAAAGCTCCCTCCCGCTATCTGACCCCATCACCGTCAGAGGTCCCACTGACATTTTGCTTAGGTGAGCTGAGTTGAGGTGAGGTGTGTGAATGAGATGTTTAGCGAGTGCTGTCTGAAAGGCTCTGACAACAGTAAGCTGGGTGTCATTTCACCTCAATATGACTCAGTTTCCTCACCAGTAACCTGGGTATCACGAAACCTGTTTCCATGTGAATAGTCTCTGTAAACTGCAGTGGACCGTAAAAATGGAAAGAACCATTCTTTTATTGCATCGAAAATTTCCCAAGCCAGTTCCTTCCAATATCTTCTTTATCACAAATATTCTATGACATCACCTAATGTACTTACCAGTCTGCCTCTGACACTGAACTGAAACTCACCACTGATGCTCTTATTTGGTTTTTGCTGTGGATTTCACCCACATATTTGGACACCCCTTTCTCTCTATTCACCAGAGGATGAGCCATCTGTATCAATTATCTATTTTATTTTTTATGTACCCAACAGAAGGGTTGTAAAAGCTAAAAACTTCACATGCTGATCCTTTCATCCTTAGTCTCAAGCCTTCTACAATTGCTCAGAGTGAGGGTTACAGAGCCCATAAGTGTGAGATCACTCCAGGCTGCTCTTCTAACCTCTAAATGGAGGCAGTCCTCAGGGATGGATGGAATTTCAATGCATTTCCCCATTTCGTTTGTATAATGAAATCATCATTTGGCCTTCCTTCTGTACTTTTGCCCTTTTGGTCTTAAGGTGGACCATTCAGCAGACCCCTCCAATCTCTATGAAAACTGGGACTTTTAAATGGACTCTCATCAAATCTCAAGAATTTCATTTTTCTAAAAATATCATACCAAACAAATTCTCCCCTTCACAGTAGTATTCATTTGTAATATACTTATATGTATTTATATATACACAGAAGTGAACCTATGTATAAATCTATAATGTGTGAACTTGGTAAAATTCAAGCCATCACTTGAAAATTAATCATTTACCATCACTAGTTGGGTCATGTTATATAGTATGTGTGTGTGATCATATGGAACCCCAAAGAGCAGTGAGCAACAGAACTTTAGACTTTACTGGAATCATCTGGGATACTTGTTAAAATAGGATTTCCAAACCTGGCCCCAGAACTATTGGTGGTTTATGGAATAAACAGAGATAAGGTATCGGAAAGTAGTTTGCTGATTTGTAGCCCAAATTCCCCTAATGTTAAATGAAGAGTAACAAAAAAGAGAGTTGCTGAGTAAATTATAGAATACTCACCTAATGTATTATAAATACCACAGCAATTAGTAAGAAGCCCAATTAACAGACAAATGCATGTGGTATCACAATAAATGAAAAAGCCAACATAATAATCAATGGATTGAAGAAGAAAAGTCAGAAACAAATCAATATATTTATGATAATTTAGTTTTTGTCAAAGATGATAATTCATATTAGTGGGTAAATAATGTATTATCCAAGAAATAGTATTGGGACAACTAAGTATCTACCCAAAAAGTCATATTCCTCCCTTATACTTGCACTAGTATAAATTCCAGAAAAATGAATGAAAATGAAGCCATAAAATTATTAGGAGAAAGCATAAAAATTATAATCTCAAAATCAGAAAGTCTTTCCAGCTATAATACAACACCCAGAAGACAATTAAAAAAAAAACCAATCATGTGTCAAAGTATGTTTTTATACATCCTCTCCCAACAAATAAACACTATAAACAAAATCAAAAGATAAAGAACATACTGGGGAAAATATTTACAACTCTTAATATAAAGGGCCAATTAATATACAGAGTCCTGGGCACACTAAATATCCAGACATTACCACTATACAATTCATCTACGTAACCAAAAACCACTTATACTTCTAAATCTATCAAAATATAAATTCTAAAAAGTCAAAATTTTAAAAATTTAATTGCAAATGGGCAGATGACAGCAAATGTTTACAGAAAATAAAATATAATCACTTTTAATCATATACAAAGTTTCTCGGCTTTACGCATTCTAAGAAATGGACAACTTAAAACTACAAGAAGATGCTATATTTCACTTAACAGTTTAACAAAGGTCACAAACTCCATGATGCACTATGTTGTGAGAAAATGGGCCCTGTCATTCCTTGCTCATGGGGATGCAAATTGGTCAATCTCTGTGGAAATCAATCAAAATATAAAACGCTCATATTGTTTCACCCAGCACTTCCATTTCCCATGAATTTCTCGTGCAGTTGGGAATTTAAAGATTCTATTCTCAATTCAATTTCAAGAAAGGAAAAGGATAATTGTTCTTTGGCCATAGTCTGAATAAACAAGTATGAACAAGTCACCACCCCAATCTGTTTTAATGCCATTGAAATCTATCAGTGAAAATCCGTTTTAGTAACTCACTTCCAAAAGCCAGCCCATAAGTAACAGCCCCGCATTTCTGGAAGCCAGCTATCAGCCACAGGCACACTCAAACTGCCAAGCTTCCATGGCCAAAGTTCAACCAATTTCCAAACACTCTGGCTTCCCACAGTGTTTCAACTCCTGAACTCAATGCTTCCAGAGACCCCATATGATCAGCTTTTGCTTTGTTTTGACAAAACTGTGTCCTACAAGCGCCGTTGTCTTATTTCATAACCCAACAATCAGGTTTTTGCTTTAGATACTTAGTGATAGTCTCTTTTTTTTTCAGTCCAAATGCTCACACATAGGAGAGACGACATACATATAAAGATGTTCATTAAAGCATTTTTAAACATAGAAACAGATTATAAGCAACATAAATGATCCTAAAAGGCCTGATAAATTAGAAAAACAAAAACATCAGATGTGTCCTGGAAAAGGAACTAGTTTTCATGAGACAAAAGAGGGAGGGAGAGTTATATACATGTCATTTAACCACTTTTGGAGTTTTTAAAAATTTGCCTCATGTTCATACATTGCATATTTAAAAGTAAATTATTTAAAGTCAGAATTTCAAATTGTATGTGTAATATGAAAAAAATGCATATGAAGTTGGTTACAATAAAATAACAGTTGCTATGCTCAATTATTAGTGAAATATTGACATAACTTATAAATTTAAATAGGAATTATTTACAAATTCCATGCAAGATATCAAACCAAAATGCAACAAATGGGATTATTTCTTTGCAAGTTGGCATATAACCAAAACATTGAAAAGACATAAAGAGAATTTCTCTTATTAGGAGAAATAACCTAAGAGAAAAGAATTAGAGAAATCCAAGTACATTGCCTGAGTGAAACTGACAGAACAAGACCTTCTCTTAATAACCAAAGGCTTTAAGCAAAGCCCCAAAGTTCAGTGAGACTTAGAGCTAACACTTCTACTCCCAACAGCTTGGAGAGCAACATTCTTGTTGCATTGTGGCTGAGAAGCTCACCACAAAATTCACACTTTGCAACACATGTATTCTTTGTTTTTTTTTTTTTTTTTTAAGGTAACCCTAGTAAAGAGTAGAGAAACATTTTGCTTAATTTTAAATTAGTCCTGTCTTTCTCCCTGCTACACTCCAAGTCCAGGGAAGATCCCAGCAGCCTCTACTTATAGAAAACAGCTTACATGTATAGCACAACATTCACCAGAGACAACATCTCCCGACATCACCCTTGCTGAGTCACTCAAGTCAAACAAACAAACAAACAAAAACCTTAATTTTCTTACCACTGTGCAATGCGATCTTGGAATTCAGAAATCAGATAAAACCTTTCTCTTTCAACAGCAGAACGCTATAAAGGGAGAAAAAAGCATGAAGGAAATCACGTTGCTTACAAACTGTCCTGAGCTATTGACTGGGGATTAAAATAGTATATTAAAACAATCCAAGGTATCAAACAGAGCTATTTTCATCAATCATTTGATGGTGACACATTACTCAGACTGTGTCAACTTGAGAAATGAGGTTAAGTTGCAAAGTTTCAGGTAACCGTTAATGCTGAGGAAACCTACAAGGCACGTGTTTATTATTTCATCACTTAATACGGTTTCGATCTAGGCCACCCCCCACTCCATTTTCACCTCTGGCCATGAAAACACTTAACATGGGTTATGTTTTAACTATGGGAAAAAGTACCACCATAGGCACAGAAGTTTTATTTCATGATTTATTCATTTTAATTGATGTCATTCAAAAACCTTAATCCGAACTCCCTCCTGCACAAAGAGTTGTCATTTTTAGGACTAAAAACAAAAGGCAAACTTTGAAATATTCGTATTTCTTTTCATGTTAAAAAAAATTGCTTAAATAATCACTTCTATATAGACTTTTCTTTTAAGGTTTCAGAATAATGTCAGTCATATACACTTTACAGTTGTTAAAGTTTTTTCCAAATGCCATCATCAAGCAATCAGGCAATCTCTATTAAAATTAAAAACACCTGTGTCACACTTTTGTCTCTGGGAATCGGTAAAGCACATGCACTCCAGTGCTCATTGCAGCACGACTTTTTGGAGATCAAGGACTAGAAACCATGTTCATGCCCGTCAATGAAAGAAGGATGAAGTAAGTCTATGAACAATGCTATATCCATCCCACAGAATATGAAGCAGTCATTAAAAGTAATTATTAATAAATATCATTATATTGTATGTGAAATAATTTTGTCAATGATTTTTTTATTTAGAAAAGCAATATGTATAAAAAAGGGCACAAAACGGTTTCTTTTTGTGAAAAAAAAAATTGTAAAATTAAGCCTTCATATCAGTGGTTCCCAACCAGAGTAATATTTTTGATTGTCAAAATGGGGAGATATTACTGACATCTGGTAGGTGGAGGCCAGGGATGCTGCTAAATCTCCTACAATGCACAGGACGGACCCCCACGGCAAAGGCTTACATGGTCCAAAGTGTCAATAGGACCGCGGTTGAGACATTCTCTACTATATGGATATTATATAACTTTATAATTAAATTACATAAGTATAGAAAACATACAAAAAGCACACACAGTAGGTTGTCCACATAGCTCATCTAGGGAGGAATGGGAGCAGAGATTGGGGCTAAGATGTTAGTGGGAGAAGGAGGGAGAGGATGGAGGTGTCTATCCTAAGATCAGCATTATGATGCTATCTTACTTCTTATGCTTGTATCAAAGCATCTTGAAATCATCTTCATCGTGTTTGTTCTTGTTCCTTAGATGCAGCAAACTAAAGGCATAACCTTAAAATTTCACTGCAACTGCACTCTTCACAGATGAAAGAAAAATAAACCCAACTTGGAAGAAAAACCCAGCTTAAAGATCATTGAGACCAGGGAAATGGTAACTTAGCCAGCCTGGACTTTGGCAAATCTTTGTACAATACTGCTTGGCTTTTCAGAACTAATCTTGTCAGTCTCAATTAATTTGAAATAACCCCACCCTCTTCCACCATTCAAAGTAGTAGTACAGGGAATTCAACTTAAAATAGAGCAGAGCACAAAAAATATGACAAGTCACTCATGCACTCTGCATGGATGTGAATATGGCTGGTTTAGCTGTTCCTTTTCTGTGCTTACCACTTTAATTTATATCCTGCTAGCAAATGCACAAAATACGCTTCAAAATGAGTGTTCCGCCTGATGTCACAATGAACCACACTGAGTCAGTAACATTTCTGAATTGAAAAATAGTCCTTATTGTCATCTGTCCTAAACTCTTAGTCTTTGGGTGTTTTGTGTAGACTTTTGCAAACACACAGAGCTGTGATATATTCTGGGTAAGCCCCTTTTTGATAAAAGCCCTTGTGCAGCCTGTGTTTGGCCACAGAGGGGTATTGCCAGGCAAGCAAGAGTCCAGAGCACACCTTGAAGTAAATGATGCTGCCGTAGCTCTCGGGCAGCAGGGAAGGTGGACCCAAGAGCAATCAGAACCATCTGAGGAAAAGCACCCATTCCCACCGAATGTGGCCCTCATGCCGGGTTACTGCATACACATAGATCGCCAGGACACAGAGGGTGCTGTGGCTGGACAGATCAATTCTCACTATTCATTGGGAGGGAAAATCATGTTTTTGTGATCCTATTTCTAACACTTCCCAGACTCTCGATCCTTGATTCCATTCTCACCGGGGCAATGAGTTCTCTTCCTCTCACCCTTTGCTCCTGTCAGCCTTTCCCTTGCTCTGTCTTGATGATTTTCTTTTACTATGAGGCATTCCTTTACTGGCCTGGAATGCTCTGTAATTCTCAGCACGATATCTTTTTCCACCTGAAGTCTCCATACCCAAATATCTATCCTCAAGCTAGTGTCTGATCAGGTCTTCAGTCTCGTCAGAGTGCTGTCACTGGCCCAGCCTATGTATCCACACCCACGTGTATGCCATCAGTGCTTGCTTTCTACTCATCCTCTGACAGGATGAAACCGTAGTCCTATTATGCCCACTGTTCTAATTTGCAAGGTCCATTTTAACTTTCTTGTCTATGTCACAAAACACAGATTATAAGACTATTGGAGTAGAGCCTGGAGCACTGGCCCACGGTAGCCAGTAGGTTTCAACTCCTTTGTTAATTCTGTCCACTGGTAAGACTGTCTTCACACAGTGTCAAGAGGGCTGCCCAGTGGGGGCGGCCGCCATGATGGATTGGTGGTGTTGGCATTTGAGTAGGCATAGATGGTGGTGGCAGATGTGGCCGGCATCTGTTCACTGTCCCCAAACTAGTCATAAGTGATCTTTCAGTGATGGGGAAAACTCTGGAGTGCATGAGCCTGTTCCATATACCTGAAGTGCAGTTAATTAAGATTGTAGATATATGCATAAATGCACACACACTACATTTGTTATTTGTGATAGATTGTGAAGACCCAGGTGTTTGTAAGCTGAAGACAAGGAGCCAGCAGAAACATCTTCTTGTTGCCCCCACATTCCACAACTAGGTCCAGATTCCTTCCTGACTCAACTTCCTTCCCTAGCATTCTGATGAGGTGACTCTCTGAAGAGCCACCTGGAACATGACTCTTGCCAACTCTCATGACTGGTTCCTTCACTGTATGGGAATATCTGCTCAGCTGTTGCCTCCTCGGAGAAGCCCCATCTGACTACCATACACAGTGAGTGCCTGGCCTCCTGGCTGTCCGGCCCCAGCCACAGTCTGTCTGCTCCACTGCCTGGCAGCATTTAGTCACAGAGTGTGCCCCCATCTGATGTAACACCAGCCATATTTACTGGGCTATGCATTCCCCCCTGCCCCCTGCCTATCCCCACTGCATGGGAATCTCCATGGTAGACAGGGCTGCGGCTGGGCTGTCCTGTGGACCAGATGCCTAGCACAGGGCCAGGCACAAGGCACATGTTGGACAGAGGTTCACGGAATTCCTTAGTTAATCTGTTTTCTGTACAGAGTGCTGGCGTGACCCAGCCATGGTTACTGAAAGGGCAGTAACAACTGAACATTTTATTTGCATACACAATCCTTTGCCTTTAAGCATTGGCTCAGATTTGCTTTGTTTTGTTTTCAGAAAAAAATTAAAAGTAACTGATGAGGACTATTTTTCCCCAAGGGAAGCCCAGAAAAGCAACTGTATATTCTATAAAGATCATAAATATTTCTTAGTCATGAACTAGAGATTTTCAAGTAATTTTCAAGGAACTCTGAGCCCTGACCTCCCTCTTCCCATGGTGAATTAAGAGCCATAAAGTCTGCTGCACACATGGCTTCTATAGATGAAAATCTGAGAACCCTGTTCCCCCTCAAAGGTATCACTGCCTCCTAGGCTAAGCTTCCTTGCCTCAGCTTCCAAAAAACTCACACTGAAAAATCAGGCTCACATTTAAGATCCCTTATTTCAAGTCCCTGGGACAAGTAAGCTCCTTCCCCCACAATCCCATATTCTTCTATTTTTTTTTTTATTCTCTCTTCTGGATCTTCACTTGTGTTTTAATTGTTTCTCGTGTCCAGCTCTTTCACAGCACTGATGACACTGTCTCACTGTATTGTATTTGGTTGTACACACAGTGAGCATCCTAGATTTGAGAACCAACTGCTAGTGGTTTTATATGTTATGAAGTTAACTCATTTAATCATCCTAATAAATTTATGCAGTTGATATCTGTACCCCAATTCTAATGATTAAGGAAACTGAATCTCAGAGAGATTAAATAACTTGCCCTGTGATAATATGGCTCACAAAGACAGGTTAACCCCAAAGTCCAGTTCATCTCTTTATTTCATTGTAAGTCACTATAATCCCTTTTTGACCTGCATGAAATACCGACTGAGAATATTGTGTAGGGAGAGGGAGAGACAGAGCGAGGGAGACAGACAGACAATATAGAAGAGGTAAGAGTTTGAACTTTGGAATAGATTTTCTATTTGAATCTTTATGAACTATGGGCAAGTAACCTAACCTTTCTAAGATTTACAATTCTTTCTTTAAAAAAGTAATGAGAGAATCATATTGTCCTTGTAAGGCTGATGTAAGATTAAATGAGACAAATATATGAAAAGTATATTTTTTCTATGTCTAATTGATAGGTTATATGAAAATACATTATCCATGAAATTAGTCAGAGAGGTGCAAGTGTGTATCTGCAGCGTGTGAGTACATAGAAGTGTTAGTGTCAGGCCTGGGAGCCTCTAGGTGGACAATCTCTTAAGGGATAACAAGGTAGGAGTCCTGACCTGATCTGTCCCTGGAGATATGGGCTCAACTACAAGTGCCATATTCATGGATCTTCCCCAGCCACTGACAAGCTGGAATATCTAAGCTTACCATGCTCCCAGAAACAGCTGGGAGAATAGCAACATGTGAGAGCAAGAGGCAGGGACGCAGAGCACTTCAAGAGACAATTGTGAGCCCACACCATCCTCCACATGAAAGTGATTCTGGTATTAACAGTGGGAAATGAGAGTTTTCAAAACCCTGGTTCTCTTAAAATGCCACAGTATATTTCCTTTTTCTAACTACAGTAGAAATGGCAGACTTAGCATATAAAAATACAGCACAGCCAGTTATATTTGAACTTTAGATAATGAATATATTTTTACTGTAAGTATGTCCCATGCAGTATCTGATAACCCTAGCTAGGGGCAATAGTGATTTCTATGCATCCTGTTTCCAGTTTCATCATCATAAATGTGACTTTATTTGAAATCATTGGTCCCCAGTGTCACAGGAATGGTTGATGAGGGATGGTCCTTACAACAACAAATCAAAGAAGGGTTCGGGAGCCCTTTTTCTTTTTTTGCTCTGTCTTGCTCTGTACAGTGGCATCATTACAGCTCACTGCAACCTCAAACTCCTGGGGTCAAATGATCCTCCTACCTCAGCCTCCTGAGTAGCGGGGACTGCAGGATTGTGCCACCATGCCCAGCTATTTCTTTTATTTTATTTTTTAGAGACAGGGTCTTACTATGTTGTTCAGGCTAGTCTCAAACCGATCCTCCTGGCTTGGCCTCCCAAAATGCTAATATTACAGGTGTGAGCGACTGTCCCAGTCCAGATCCTGCATTTTAACTATTACCCCAAAACAGCATTGCTGTTTTTATTCTTAATTTAGTCCACAGTGGAAAGGAACACCTCTCATTCTGCACATGTGACATGTCTCTCAAATACAAGGTGTTGGTTTTCTTTAAATTTTCAAAATACATATTCTTCCCATTTAAATACAAGACATTTACAGAAGTTGTATTTCTTTCCTCTAAATGATAAAAACCCTCAACAAACTGGGTATAGAAGGAACATACCTCAAAATTATAAAAGCCATATATGACAAACCCACAACCAACATCATACTGAATGGGGAAAAGTTGAAAGCATTCCCACTAAATACTGAAATAAGACAAGTGTGCCCACTGTCGCCACTTGTATTCAACATGGTGCTGGAAGTCCTAGTCAGAGCAATCAGGAAAGAGAAAACAATAAAGGGTATCCAAATAGAGAAAGATGAGGTCAAACTATCACTTTTTGCTGGTGATATGATCTTATATCTAGAAAACTTCAAATAGTCCACCAAGAGACTCCTGGAATTGATAAATAAATTCAGCAAAGCCTCAGGTTACAAAATCAATGTACACAAATTAACATTCCTATACACCAATAACAGTAAAGCTGAGAGTCAAATCAAAGACTCAATACCATTCACAGTAGCCACAACTAAAATAAAATACCTAGGGATATACTTAACCAAGGAAGTAAAAGATCTCGACAAAGAGAACTACAAAACGCAGAGTTCAGAAATCACAGATGACACAAACAAATGGAAAAACATATCATGCTCATGGATCAGTTGAATCCACATTGTTAAAATATCCATACTACCCAAATGATTTAGGGATTCAGTGCAATTCCCATCAAAATACCAAGATGATATTTCACAGATCTAGAAAAAATAATTCTATGCTTTGTGTGGGACCAGAAATGAGTCTGAATAGCCAAAGAAACCTTGAGCAAAAAGAACAAATCTGGAGGCCTCACATTACCAGACTTCAAACTATACTACAAAGCTATAATAATCAAAACAGCATGGTATTGGCACAAAAACAGAGACATAGACCAAAGGAACAGAACAGAAAATCCAAATATAAAACCATCCACATATAGCCATCTTATCTTTGACAAAGAAGACAATATACACTGGGGGAAAGAAGCCCTATTTAATAAATGCTGCTGGGAGAATTGGATGGCCACATGCTGAAGAATGAAACAGAATGCATATTTCTCACTAATCCCAAAAATTAATTCAAGATGGATAAAATACTTAAATGTAAGGCATGAAATCATAAGAATGCTAGAAGAAAATGTTGGAAAAACTCTTCTAGATATCAGTCTAGGCAAAGAATTTATGAAGAAGACCCCAATGGCAATCACAGCAAAAACAAAAATAAATAAATGGACTTGATTAAGTTAAAAAGTTTCTGCACAGCTAAGAAAATAATCAATGGAACAAATAGATCACCTACAGAATGGGAGAAGATGTTCACAAGCTATACATCTGATGACGAACTAATAACCAGAATCTACAAAGAACTCAAGCAAATCAGAAAAAAAAAAAATCACAAAACAGTAACCACCAAAAATTCCATTAAAAAGTGGGCAAAAGACCTAAATAGAAGCTTTTCAAAAGAAGATAGATAAATGGCCAATAACATAAGAAAAATGTTCAAATGTCACTAATCAAAAGGGAAATACAAATTAAAACTACAATGAGATATCACCTTACCCCAGTTAGAATGGTTATTATTAATAAGTCCAAAATAAACAGATGCTGGCATGGATGCAGAGAGAAAGGAATGTTTATACACTGTTGGTGGGACTACAAATTAGTACAGTCTCTATGGAAAACTGGAGATTTCTCAAAGAACTAAAAATAGACCTACCATTTGATCCAGCAATCCCACTACTGGGTATTTACCCAAAGGAAAAGAAATCATTTTATCAAAAAGACACCTGCACTGAAATGTTTATTGCAGCACAATTCACAATTGCAAAGCTGTGTAATCAACCCAAGTGCCCATCAATTCATGATTGGATTAACAAAATGTGGTATACGTATACTATGGAGTACTACTCAGCCACAAAGATGGATAAATTAAGGCCTTTTGCAACAATTTGGATGGAACTGGAGACCATTATCCTAAGTGGAGTATCTAAAGAATAGGAAAGCAAACACCACATGTACTCAATATTAAATTGGAACTAACCGATGAGCACACACGTGAGCAGAGGGAAGTAAAACTCAGTGGAAATCAAGCGTGGGGCAGGGGGCCAGAGGGAATAAGTGAAAAACTACCTAATGAGTACAGTGTACACTATCTGGGTAATTTATACACTTGTAACACTGATTCAAGCATAAAAAAACTATCCATGTAACCAAAAACATTTGTACCCCTGTAATATTTTGAAATAATAATTAGAAAAATACCTGACATTTACAGAGGTTGTATTTCTTTCTTCTAAATGAATAAAATACACAAGACTTCAATTTCTGTTTTTAATCACTCCATTCCCATATGAGTTAATTATTAATCCTTGTTGAAGTTTCCCACAAAGTCAGTGCTTTCTTTGCACTGTCAAAAGTTACTCTTACGGCCTACAAGGAATCACAAATATTTAAGGTTTTGTAAGCATTGTGAGTTCTTTAAAAGTTTGGAGATCCCAGATTGGTATGAAAAACTATTTCAAAAGGTTTTTAAATAAGTGACTATGAGTCAAATTCTATGCGAAAGGGGACAAGGACAATTTATCTGAATAGGGAAATACTATTTCAAAGACTCTATCTTCAATGTTTTTGAGATACAGCCCGAGAAAGTCAAGGAGAGATTCTCCCAGTTTTGAGTCTCTCTTCATCTCTCTGTTCTGCCCACATGTGAAGGTCATTTGATAAGCTTGTGCCCTACTCATGGCAGGTACAGTGAGTGGTCTGTGATAAGGACTCGTCACAGCAACTCTTGGGCAGAAATACATTTAATTATTGTTGTACAGGATTGTGTCTCTACAAACCAGCAAATCTCTCAAGGGTTTTGCAAACTTTCTTATGCAAATAACCCTCCGAGGTGTGGAACTGGGAACAGACATTTCCACGGCCTCTTCCCGGCAGTGCTGACTCAGCACATTGGGGGAAGGGCCCAGGACCCTGCATTTTAACCACTACCCCATCTGACACAAGCGCTAGGGGTTCTCCAAACACACCTGGAAGAACAGTGCTGCCCACTCTGTAAACTGCTCACAGATCCATGAAGATGCTGGTAAAACTATAAGGGATAGCTTATAGATTTAAGATCTCAAATGAATTTCGACTCAGGCTTAGAGAGAAAAGGGAAACTAGAAGTTAAACATCAGAAGAATGCCTCAAGTACAATGAGCTTTCAAGAGTTCTTTCTCATTCTTCCCCAATTCCCGAGCTTGTTATTAAAGGGGAAGAGGTCAGTCTTGAAATATAAGTGCAGAGCCTTTTCTGCGTCTTTTGGGCCAAGGAGGATATGCACTGCTTGTCCCACCTGGCCCCTGCACCCCTGCTCTTGTAGCACCAAGTAACCCACTTTAGACTGGGCATAACATTTAATGCAAAAAAATCCCCCTTTGCACAGTCTTTCTATCTCAGACACCTTCCATGACCATGGCTTTTCTACCACTCCTCTCTTCTGACCTAAAACAGCAAATACAATTTTCCATTTGTTACTCACTAAAGACATGAGCTGCTTTTCTCTTAAATGGCAGCAATGTCTTGACACGGTTACCTGGAGTCCTCGTAAAATTACTTCTTCTCAGACATAAGGTCATGTCTTGATGTAAATAAAAAACCGTTGTCAAGGACAATAAAAGTCTTGGCTTCCTACGAATAGCAAAATTGAGATAAGAAATCAGACTTCCCGGCAGCATACCTGGGTGGACAGGACTCAGCTCCACAGCCTGACTGCTTGGGCTTGAATCCGGGCTCAGTTTCCACTACCCCTGGGTAAGTTAATGAGCATCCCTGTGCCTCTGCTTCCTCATCTTTAAATCAAAGAAAATTCTAGTACCTACTTGGCTAGGGATGCTGTGGAGGTTAGATGAGTCTATTGATATTAAGTGCATAGTATACAGTATATATTAGGTGCTCAATAAATATTAGCTCTCATCAACACCATAGAAGAGAATGCTCATAGAGTATTAATGCCCCCCACCAATTCCACAGACAGTCAGAATAGTGATTTTTTGCATCCCACTACATAAGAAACCATTATTGCCACTTGTTAGTTGTCTCACTCCACTGGTCACATTAAGCGACATCCATCTCCCTTTTTTTCCCTAAAGCATGAACATATATGCAGTCTCTGAGCCGAGACCTTATTATCCCTATACTTTTCAAACCTATGTCAATTAATTAACTGTATATATATCTTTGCTATAATTTTGAAAGCAATTTCTGTCCCTAAAATAAAACAAGATTCATTCTCCTCTCAGCCTGCCTCCTTCTCTGATTCTCCCATCCTTTGTCTTTCTATTCTTTTTCTTCCATTCATTGTTTCTCTCTCTCCCTCCCTTCTTCCTTCCCTCATCTCTCTCTCTCCCCCCCTCTCTATCTCTGTCTGTCTCTCTCTCCTAAAACAGAAGGATAGCATCAAGAAAAACATAACTAACTGCCCGATTTCCTAACATAAACATTTTCATTTTATTTCCTATGGTTCTCCCAGCACCATGTGAACAGAATTGAGAAACTCTACTATTCTGGTAAATTAAATGACTTGTAATGTGCTTGCAACAGCCTGTCCTTAAACTCTTTCCTTTTTTCCCCTAGCTATGTACCAGAGACATGTAAGGCTGGAGGTCCTGGAAAAGAAATGAACAGACAGATCTGTCCACAGAGAAACAATGTCTTCTCCACATCTCAATTGTTATTAAATACTTCGAGACCAACATTTGATAGGATGAGCTAATAATCTCCCCTCATCTCAGCTCTCCTTGTTTTTTGCCTTTAAATGACCCACAGGGGGAAAAGGTTGGAAAGCCCCAAATCCTCTCACCAGGGCAGTACCTGTAAGCATTACACTTCCAAGAGGAACTTCAAAGCCTCGTGCAATGGAATAGTGATAAATGTTACAGAAAAAGTCATCTAAATATACCACAAGTAGAGTTACATAGTTTCAGAATCCAGCGGATTTTTTCGGAAGGAAAAGACAGTTGGGGAAGAGAAAGTGGAAGAGGGAGAGGCTGAGATCATAAAGTCTTATTCTGTTGAGAACGAAAACATTTCCTAGAAACGAGGATGGGAAGTCAGTTTTTATGAGTTCTACCATTTCACAACTTCTGAAGATGTGCAGGTGGTTAAAACTGACTTCTTATTTCTTGCAAAAATGTCTACCTGCCATCTGGATTTGAAAGAGGACCCAAGCCTGTTTCTTTGTGTCAGGATAATTATCACCCAAAAGTCCATGGCGTTATTTCCTCATAAAAAATACATGATGGCCAGGCTTTCTAGAAATTTAAAAGATCCCAAAATGAATGGTAAACTTCACATACCCAGATCTCCCTAAAATCTGCTTTACAATGTTAATTACTAGAATTATAGAGGAAAAACCCTTAAATTTTTAGTTCATGCAGAAGAAATTAAGTATAGTAACTTGTATTTTCCAAAATTATAATCTGTGACTTTGATGTAAGAATTCCAGCAGATATAAAATATTTTTCTTACTTTTCTACAACCAGGGTTTCAAGAAAGGAACAATTACGAATGTAATGGTTTATCTAATAATTGCAACCATATTCATATCTGTAAATTCAAGTTACTTAACAAATGCAAATTAGGATTTTTTTCTTTAGATGTTTATAATATTTGTATAGAGTGGTACACAATGGAAACATGACACAATATATTTTCTCTAGTAAAATTCTAGGAATGTAACTGAAAGAAATAAATACAATATAAAGAGAGATTTATTTTTATATTCCCTAAGGAATAAAATATTCCCTATTTTATATTCCCTTGTTTCCCTAAGACAATTTCCTTCGAAAAACTTCTGGAAGTTTAATAACTGGGCAAGAGTATTTACTTGTTTCTTAGCTTGTATTGCCAGGATACACTGCACTGAAAATGGTAAAGTAGAATGAGATCAATGCTTCACTTAGTGACTCTCAAACCAAATGGTTGTTTATCAAAAGTCATCCCATGTATTAGTAGCTCAGAAACCTCTTCCACATATTATAAAGCCCTACAAGTTAAAAGCACCAGGGGGTCAAGGAAAATGCAACGGATGGACTTTTCATATCCAGGCAGGGCTCAGTTGTTTTTATTTCTGAAGTGAAGAGCATTTCCCAAACTCTTTGAGGAAGTTGGGCCGCTGGATGATTTAAGAGACATGTGATGAACACCCAAGTTCTCCGTCTTAGTCACTGCGTTAGCATCAGGGATGTGACAATAGCTGTACTGTCCTGAATGCATACTTTCCAAAGCATTGGTCTTTTTTGCTGCTTTCTGATAAAAAAAGGGGGGCCCAGGGTAAGCCTTTCTTCTTTAGAAAGGACCCCTGTTATATGTGGCTTCAGGAAACCTTTCCCTTTGGTTTGATTTTCCACTCTTCAGACAATTCATTATACTTTTCAGGCTCTTAGTAATAAAATCAAAATTTATTATTTTTTTATTTACTGCTTTAAACATAAAATTTACATTACTGGAATAAACAGCTTTGAAAAACAAAGCTGGTAACTGTACCCAACCCCTCCAAATAAAAAAAGAAAAAGAAAAATTAAAGGATACCAGACTAATGAGGCAGAAATTAAAGCTAAAAGTGTGATTATGTGTGTGGTTTATCACCCTGTAGAGATCTAGAAGGATGCACACAAAGAAGACTTCAAATAAACATATTAGTTTCTAAAATGAATAAATGATTTTCCCCCCATACAATTAGAAAGTGATAGCAGAGAAAAGGAGAAAATGTTGCAGAGATACCAGACGAGTTAGAGTTACTCTGTTTCAGATTTTACCCAAGAGAAAGAGACTGGAGAGTTGCCTAATCCTGGTATCATGTTTCCGGCTCTGACAGGAAGAGATAGATCGTAATAGATAAAAATGGAAAATGTTGTGAAAAAATCAAATATTTCTAAGAAAGACAAAACGCAAGATTCAGCTGCAGCGAATGTTAAAGGAAATGAGTGTCGCAACTAGATGAAGCTCGAGACATATATTTAAACATGTTCTAATGGTGCAACAGTGGGAACTGAGAAGAATGTCCAAAAAAGTCAGAGAACCCAGGGCTTGGCACCCAGCTGCCTCCTCTGAGCAACACTCTGCCCCAAACCCTGGGCTCTGTCTGGGCAGTTATTCTCAACACTTCCCTTGATGAGGTCTAAAATTTCTCACAATTACTAGATATTCTAACCAGAGGTCTAAGTCAATCCTTTCTGAAACTTAAACTCAATTCTTTTTTACCTGACTCTCAATAGAAAAATACAGATACTTTCTACTTCCAGTTCCCTTCTCCAATCTCAGACATAATTTAGCTTACTTGCTCTTCTCCCTGTGAAATAGCTACAACTCTTTTGGCCTCTTCCAGTAGATTAACTCTCCAAATAGCAAATGACCTTTTTTGCTCACACGCTAACTCCCACGAGAAGGCCTCCAACAAATATTCGGTCCTGTCCTCCATTTTGAAACTGCAAATGGCACAGGAAAGTTTCCGAATAAAGAAGTAAATAATGAAGATGATTGTCTGCTTAGCATCCTCCTCCTCACTGAAACAGAAGGTCCGTAACATCAGAGACCCAGCGTGTCTCATTCACAGCTGAGCGGTGGTGAGCGCTGACCATGTATTTGCTGAATGTCTGGGTGTGAATGAATCCACCAGCACTACCCAGGGAAGAATTTGCCTTTTCTCAGAACCCCAGATCTTCCCCTCTGCTTGGTTAATGTGGGTCGTGGCACTTCCCAGAGAGGTGAACAAACTGGCACTGGGGGCTGGGAAGCCTTTGCAGGGGAGCTGGTGTTCTTGGAAAAACATGATAGTGGTATAAGGAAAAGGAAATGCAGCCATCATTTGTTCCAAGGGAACTAAGCCTAAATCAAACACATTTGGCGACTCAGATGGGCTCCAAACACAAATACAGAAATGTTTATTACCCGAGTGGTTAAGCAGATTTAAGACAAGCAGACTTGTTTGGGTCCCCTTTTATAAATAGAGTTAAGTACAATATGCTTCTTCAGAAATATTTTTTTAATTGTAAAGAATCTTGAAACTGGTAGAGGAAAAATAAAAATAGTAACATTCCTTGAAACATACCTTTCCCTTGACACACAAATTCTCATCAAAACATTTTGGAATAAAAGATATTAATATTTACTTTAAAGTATAACCAGAAAATCCAGGCTAGAATGACTTCCTTGAAGATAGCTCCCAAAAGAGATCCTGAAAGGGGGGTTGGACTATTCCATCACTTTCAAGACCCCAGGTCACTGGAGACCAGCAGCCACTTTCACTGGCCCACTGTTCTCCCCAGGACCATGGCCTTCGCTGTAAATTTGCATCAGAAGTGAAAGAAAAACAAACCTGTGCTCCATTAACAGTAATAGTGTCTTGCATTTTGCAAAGTACTTTATAGTTTACAATGAGCTTCCACATGTACTATTTCACTTAATGACCATGACAATCCTATGAGGTAGATATGCCTGATATTATGAATCTGTTTAATAGATGAGGAAAACGGATCTAAGAAGGTGAAGTGATTTACCCACCCTCATGTGGCAGCCAAAAGTCTAGAGCCTCTTGTTAAATTGAAGATGCCAATACGCTTCAACTGAGCCATTCCACTTACAGGAACACAGCACAGAGAAGTGCCAGAACATCTGCACCAGCAGACACAGGCAAGGATTTTCACTGTGGCATCATTTTCTAATTGCAAACTCTGGAAACAACCCGAGAGTCTTCAGAGTGATGCACAGAAATGTAATAATGAGCATTAATGCAACTTCTAAGCAAGGGATCTTTCAACTTTGAGATTACCTTCCATTCCTGGAACTGAGGGCTCACTCTGATCCATGGAAGAATATTGTGGGAACAGAATGAAAGATGTATATTATGCAGAGTTCTATCAAAAACGTCTATTACACTCAGGAGGAGGAATATGAGGTTAAATAATAAGCCCTTAAGACCTAGTGTGGGAAGCAGAGCTGGTGGGTGGGTCCAGGAGAGGACTGATGGCATAGGACAGTCACTCTTGTCCTATGGTACATGTGCACTCATCCTTCTCTGGCCTTTCTGTGTATGCATGCTTTTCACATAGATACAGGAAGATGAAAAAGTCACAAGTGTGGAATGACACTTACAAGCTCCAACTTAATCCTGTTTCTCTACTCCAAAACACATGGCAGGGTAGCTCTAGCTAGGGTCTTGGGTCCAGACTTAGTTTTGGTTTCATTAGTAACTAACACTGCAGTTGCATGGCCTCTGTGAGTGTCAGTGAAAGTCTTGAGTTCAAATCCCAGCATTCCGTTTAGTAGCTGGGTTTCCTTGAACAGGACATACAATCTTAATGAACCCACAACTGCATCTGTAAATTAGGACTATTCACATCATCTTCTTCCAGGGACATTGTCAGATTCAGATGGCACGACTTCTGTTAAAACATGTTATAAACTCTAATCTCAGCGGTAAGATTTACTATTCTGCTTATGAGAGAATCCTTGGATCTCTGGAATCCAGTAATTCCATATAGTGTAGCTTGGATATCAGAAATATCACTGAATCTGGAGATGATTTAATATGACCCTAGAGCTCCCATTATAAAATTTACATAGCCCCATTTTTTGTTGTATGCATAATA
Organism: Avahi laniger; assembly: GCA_963575035.1. Lineage (NCBI taxonomy): Eukaryota > Metazoa > Chordata > Mammalia > Primates > Indriidae > Avahi > Avahi laniger. The sequence continues at coordinate 3,663 of CAUYSK010087773.1, read as the reverse complement.
AATTGTGGTGTTAGTCATTGGTCTTTGAAGACAAGCTATTAAAGAAATAGAATTCTTAATTAATTTAGTGCAGAGTTTATCAGTTCTGTGTACAAAGCTTACTCAGAGCCCACTACATCACCCGACTGTGGGGTTGGATAAAGTCAGCTCCCATAGAATAAACCTTATCTCATGCCCTGCAGTTTCCAGAAGCAATTCTTCCTAAGTTGGAGATTTGTTATCTACTGGCTCCTTCGTAATGCATTTCCTGGAATAGGTCATGAGCAGTTGAGTCAACAGCCTCTACAGAATTAGCTCAGTACTAATAGAAAAGAGTCACTGTGCTGCCATGACACCCACAAGTATCTGAAGGCACATGTGAAAACTAGACTTCAAGTGCTCAGAAAAAGACAGCAAACATTATAATGCAAAAACCAATGTTTAAAGTATGCTCTATGTTTAAAAAGACTATAGAACCAGTAGCATTACATACAGTATGTAACTGTAGAAAAGAACTTACCTAAATAATGATCATTTCCATTTCGTTGTGCAGCCTTCCTTCTAGTTTAGCCCATGTGCAAATCTAGATGTAGTAAGCTGAGAATGTGTAATGCATAAAAGCTTTGACACATCCTGACACACCATTTCACTAAGCAAAGCGATATCCTACCACTTTCTCACTGCAAGGGGATTGGGGTGGGAGGACCCTGAATTCATTTAGAACATTTTGACAAGTTCTACATGTGTAAAAATACCTGTCTCATCCTTAATCTTCCCCTTCTCCACCTTCCTTCACTCCTTACTTTTTTAATAGAAAAAAGTCGAGTCGGATTCTTAGGGGAAGGGAGTTCTGCCTTGCTGGTTTTGCCAGGAATAAATAAAAGGCAGACTGCCATGCATCCCTTGCTACATTTGCCCCACGCTACCCTCCTCAGGCCCCATCCCACTCTCTCTGGCTTGGGTGCTCCTCAGATGACCTCATGCTCCTCTTTGACAAAAACTAGAGAGTATCAAAGACAAATCCCTCGTTTGCTTTTCCCTCCACCTCTAAATTGATCTCAATCGCCCTCCCCTCCCCTCTCCTCCTCCACAAGACATACCATTTTAGTAGATAACCCTTTGTCTGGCTCACTGATGTTAGCCCTCCCATCTCTTTCGGGCCTTTTCCCGGCCATTACTCCCTCTCACGCTGTCTCTCCCTTCTGTGTCTGATGCTTCTACTGGCTCCTCGTGTTCAACTCACAGTCACCATTGGTCTTCTCCACGTTCTATGTGTATTTTAGATGTATTGTTAATATATATGTGTGTGTCTCTACATGTGTTTGCATCTATTCGCACCCTCAAGTTATCTTCTTTTCTTCTTCTTGTTCCACATTTTCCAGCCAAGTCCAGATTCCTTCCTGCTGTGGATCCCTTCCCCAGCATTCTACTAAGGACATCCTCTAAAGGGCCACCTGTAGCGTTATTCTTTCCAAACCTCAGGGCCTATTTTCAGGCATCATTTGCATGGAACCCTCTGGGACATTTTCTGGCCTGCTTTGCAAAGCCATCGTTGTCCCACTATTTGTCAGCTCCTGCTGTTGAAAGCGTCTTCCTTGGTGTCCTGAGCTCAGAACAGTCCAGCCCGCCCTTCTTTCTCTTTGAACACTGCCTCTCATTCTCTTTTGCAAATTTCTTTTCTTGTTTCCATTTGCAAAGTGTTCAAAGACCCTGCCTACCTTCTTCTTTTTTTATTATTATAATTTTTTGTTTCAAGTATAGGGGAGTACAAATGTTTTGGTTACATGGATTGTTTTTATAATACTTGAGTCACAGCTATAGGTGTGCCTGTCACCCAAATAGTGTTCATTGTACCCATTAGTTAGGTTTTTTGCCCTCCCCTGCTTGATTTCCACTGATTTTACTTCCCTCTGTGCATATATATACTCATTGATTAGTTCCAATTTAATAACAAGTACGTGTGGTGTTTGTTTTCCAATCTTGACATACCTCACTTAGGAGAATGATCTCCATTTCCATCCAAATTGCTGCGAATGGCATTAATTCATCCTTTTTATGGCTGAGTAGGGCTCCATGGTATACATGTACTACATTTTATTAATCCACTCATGAATTAATGATCACTTGGTTGATTCCACATCTTTGCAATTATGAATTGTGCCATCATAAACACTCAGGTTCAGGTGTTGTTTTAATAAAATGACTACTTTTTCTTTGGGTAAATATGCAGTAGTGGGATTGTTGGATTGAATGGTAGGTCTACTTTTAGTTCTTTGATGAATCTCCATACGATTTTCCATAGAGGTTGTACAATTGGCAGCCCCACCAACAGTGTATAAGCATTCCTTTCTCTCTGCATCAGTGCCAACATCTACTATTTTTGGACTTTTTAATAAAAGCCATTCTAACTGGGAAAAGGTGATATCTCATTGTGGTTTTAATTTGCATTTCCCTGATGATTAGTGATGTTTAGCATTTTTTCATACCTTTATTGGCCATTTGTCTATTTTCTTTTGGAAAGCTTTTTTTCATGTCTTTTGTCCACTTTTTAGTGGGATACTTTGTTTTTTTTTTTTTTGATGATTTTCTTGAGTCATTTTTAGATTCTGGTTATCAGCCCTTTATCAGATGTATAGCTTGTGAATATTTTCTCCCATTCCATAGATTGTCTATTTGCACTGTTGATTGTTTCCTTAGCTGTGTGGAAGCTTTTTAGCTTAATCAAATCCCATATATTTATTTTTATTGTTGCTGTGATTGCCATTGGGATCTTTTTCATAAATCCTTTGCCTAAGCTGACATCTAGAAGAGTTTTTCCTACATTTTACTCAAGAATTCTTTTGGTTTCTGTCTTATATTTAAGTCTTTTATCCATGTTGAATTAATTTTTATGAGTGGTGGGACATATGGATCCTTTATCATTTTTCTGCATGTGGCTGTCCAATTCTCCCAGCACCATTTATTGAATAGGGCTTCTCTTCATCAGTGTATGTTGTTGTCTGCTTTGTCAAAGAACTGGGTTTTCTATTTTTTGTTGCATTGGTCTATGTCTCTATTTTTGTACTAATACCATGTTGTTTTTGTTACCATATCCATGTGGTATAGTTGGAAGTCTGGTAATGTGATGCCTCCAGATTTGTTCTTTTTGCTTAGCATTGCTTTGGCTACTTGGGATCTTTTCTGGTTCCAAATGAAGCATAGAATTATTTTTCTAGGTCTGTGAAGTATGATGTTGTATTTTGATGGGGATTGCATTGAGTCTGTAAATCACGTTGGTTAGTATGGACATTTTAGCAATGGTTCTGCCAATGACTATGATAGATTTTTCCAATTGTTTGGATCATCTGTAATTCTTTCCTCAGTATTTCATAGTTCTCCTTGTAGAGATCTTTCACCTCTTTGCTTAAGTATATTCCGAAGTATTTTATTTTCTTTGTGGCTATTGTGAATGGTATTGAGTCTTTAATTTGACTCTCCGCTTTACTGTTAGTGATGTATAGGAATGCTACTGATTTCTGTACATTGATTTTGTAACCTGAGGCTTTGCTGAATTTATTTATCAATTCCAGGAGTCTGTTGGTGGAGTCTTTGGGGTTTGCTAGGTACAAGATCATGCCATCAGTAAAAAGTAATAGTTTGACCTCCTCTTTCCCCATTTGGATACCTTTTATTTCTTTCTCTTGC
>CAUYSK010087772.1:0-13058 GCA_963575035.1 Avahi laniger | reverse complement strand
GTGTGAGAGCATGTGTGTATGAGTGTGAGCATTTGTGTGCTTGTGTGTGTACGCACAGAGAACAAGTGTGAGTGTGAGAATGTGTACGTGTGAGAGTGTGTGCTTGTGTATGAAAGCATGTGTGTGAGCATGTGTGTGTGGAGGACAAGCGTGTAGGGACCATCCCTGGGCAAAATTGGCTTAAGCCCAGAGTCAGTGAAAACTGGATGTGCTTTCCTTGGGGCCAGAGTACAATAGGTCCGCACACGGCCTATTGAACAAACAGAACTATTCCTCATGACAGATAGCTTTATGATAGATAACCAAGCGCCTGAGGTCTTACAAACAAGTCAAGGCGTCTCATTGTCCTACATATGTCTCATTGTCCTGCATACGGTAATGGGATAAAGAAATAGATAAGAAGTTGGATGCATACGTCTGCTTCCCCTAAGCAATCATCTGGAAGAAATGAAAATGAGTTTTCCTCAAGGCGCCCAAGGTAGTCACGTACCAGAAAGTAACTGTTGGACATAGAAAAAGTATATAATAAAGCGACTGGTGGAATTTTTTTCACTGCAGTCTTGTGTGTACGTCTTGTGTGTACGTCTTGTGTGTGTGTCTGTGTGTTTCTTTCTGTGTCCATCCCCCGTTCTGCAATCCGGGCCGCGACAATTATAAATGATTCAACTTTAGAATTTCAAGTAATTGCTGCCGTCCAAATTGGCTGCAGGGGAGTGTGGAGCCTTGGGTCCCACCGCCGGACTGGCAGTGTCTCCCGGGCAGCTTCGCAGGTGCGCGGCAAGAACGCTCATGGTCTCGGCGGAAGTATGATTGGGTCGTTTGCTTGTTTTAATTTTGTGAGACAGAGGGGCGGCCACAACCAGTGAGTGGGAAAGACTCAGGAGCTGTTTTTTGGGCATTAATGTGTTTGTATGCACACGCACACATATGCTTCCTTCGCAGGGAGCACACAAGAAATTCAGAGAGGAACAGAATTACTTAAAAAGAGGGGGAAAATCTGTTTCACTATTGCAGTCAGTATATAACTTGTGAGAAGTGAACTGAAAAAGAAAAATGTTCCGACACACCTGCGCCTGCCCATCCCTTGCCCGTGGGAATGAGCCAGCGGAAACGATCAGGAAAACATGCAAATCTATCTGCAACGAGTAGAGTCATTTCTAAAATACAAATGTGATCAGCATCGTCTTGGCCTGGCCGCTTGTCACATACAAAACAGAGTCCGTGCCCTTACCCAGGACGGAGTTCAGTGCTTGTGGCCTGCTCCGAACGCGGCAGAGGCACAGCCCCATCCATGCCGCCTCACTCGTTCCGCTTCCTGGCGAGCATGTGGCAGTCGCCGGTCTCAGGGACCTGGCCTGGCTGACTCCGACTCACTTTTTCAGACTCCACCGAGGCAATGCCATGTCCTCCAAGAAGCCTTCCCTGACTTCCTGCCCCAGAGCTGACCGGGCACCCCCCTGCATTCTAGCAGCCCTTACATCAACTGCAAGGGCCAGGCTCCTAGGGACAGGATGTCCTCAGGGCTCTGTCCCTTCCCTCCCGGGCACGGTGGCCTGCTATGCGCCCGCGCATGTTTGTGTGTGGAATGAATGGATAACGGAGCGAATTTCTGGAAGCACGGAAATGAAATGAGAGCCCGGGAAAATAGAAGCAAGCCTTACAGAGCGGGGTCCGGGAAAGGAATGTTTGGGCCATTGCTGCAAAGGTGGGCCTGCCAGGAGAGACCCAAGCTGAGACGGAGCAAGATTTTAGGGAAGAGAATCACAGGACAGAGGAAATATCTACCTTTACTGGGTCCTAAAGGCAGAAGCTGACAAAGTACCCAGAGCAAAGGTCTGTTACAGAAATGTTTTGAGATAATTCTCCCATAATTGAGAAATACGGAAGAGAAGTGGTTGGCCTAAAAAAGTTCCGCTCCAGGGGCAGAGGCCGCAGCAGCAGCGCGGTCCAGTGCAGACGGCAGCACCGTCGTCCCAAACCCTGGGAAGGACCCTGCGGGCTCTAACAACACATGAACAAACAAACGAACAAACAAACAGGGAGCACATCAAGAGGTGGACGCTGCAGTAAATGCCAAAGCATGACTTCGTTTCCACAGTTACGTCTTTTAAATACAGGTTATCCGACTCCTAGAGAGGGCGCACTGCGTCCCAAACAGAACCCACCCTCCGCCCAGCACTCAAACGCCAGGACCACTGGTGATAGCAGAAAATGGGAAGGTGAGTTAAGAGAGTTTCAAATCAGTATCTACAGGGAAGAACGGGTACTCAGGGAAGATCCTGATGTTGTAAATTTACAAATTTAGGCAGCAAAAGAAAACTTCCTGGATGTCACTAGTTGAGTAGAAGAGTATGCGTTAGTCAGAGACTTGTTTGGATTTACTAATTTGGGGAATTTCTATCTTAAAATCATTTTTAATTTTACAGGACCATTGGTGTAGATTCACTGGTAACCTGGAGAAATTGCAAGTGCTCTTTTAATGTCCTGTTTTATCTCTTCCCAAGTATGTGACTTATGGCCGACAACAGCAGCCATGTTATTAACTATAACAGTTTCATACACTGAGCACTTGCTACATAGCAGCCAACGTATCCGATGTTTCAGGCAAATTTAATCCTCACAATACTCCTAAGAAGCAGATACTCTTATCCCCGTGCTGCGCAGGATGAAACTCACAGCAGACTGTGAAAGACACAGTCACACAGCCCTTAAGGACAAAGCTGGAAGCCAGACCACCCCGGCATATTTCAGAATTCATATGTCAATTACTGTGCTGTGCTGCCTGCCAGGTTCTGACTTACAAACCGGACTGTGAGAACGCCGTATTTGGGGGTTTTGTGGGTTGGTTGGTTTTCCTGGTAACGACTATTATGGAAGGATGTTTAGAATGTAAGCTGCTGGAATGACTGTTATATTTGGTTGGGGATAAAGCTGTGTTTCATGTTCACCAAACATACGGCTGTGAAATGGTTGCCCTGTGAATCTTATTAGCCCTGCACCTTGGGAAAGTGACACTTAGACTTGAGGATGGAGTCACGCGGTGTTGGCATGTCTGTTTTTGTTTGTTGGTGAATCCTAGCTTCTGGCCCAGATGCCTTTTGTTCACCTGGCGTTCAGAACATATTCACTGAATGTTTGTATTGTGAGTGGCCTTAAGGAATTCTGTGTGTGTACCCGAAAGGTGTCCCAGTTACAGCTGCTTAAGTAGAGCCTCCAGCCCCAGTCGGACTCTAGGGCGGACCGTCTCAGGTCACCAAACCAAATAAGCAACTGTGCAAACTGAGAGCCTCTTGTGCAGATTTGTAAGTTTATCTATGGAGATGCAGATTTGGTGGTTTCATTTATCTTGAGATATAATCTCTGTAAGTAAAGATGCACCTTTTCCACTCTTTCATGGCATATGCAAGTTTGAAGAATATACTTATGACAATAAAATGTTTGATTATATTTTTTCACATGGTCAGTCAATAAAACTGCCCTTACCAACCTTGCCTAAGAAATTCGGTTGGACAACATTGCAGATTCTAATCTGATAGGGGAGCAGGTGGGCAGAGAGGGCTTCCTGCAAGAAGCTCCGTTGAACTAATGAGGCCATTTGTTTCATTCTCCTGGAGAGGGTGATGAGGGGAGAGAAGCAGTGTCAGAAAAGCAGCTCTCCAAGACAGAACCCTTAACCCCGCCTCAACTCCTAAGAAGTATTTAAGATGGGGAATTAAAGGCAATTGTCAGTGTCCTTTGAATGGTGATCTTCTCTTAGAAATAAATTCAGCAACACACCTTGGTGTCTAGATAGGACTGGGACCTGGGGTTTCTTTCCCAAAACACACATAACGCAATGGTCAGCCTCGTTCAGCAGGACAAAAGACTAGGTATGAGGTTTGAGCCTGAATCCCTGAGCCCATAATAAAACTTAGCTCCAGTTCCTAGATTTCTATTAACCTAATTGCAACCACTCAAGTTAGCTGATCAATGATTCAGAGATGTAGGATTTAGTGCTTCTCCTTGGAGAACTAACATCATGCACAAGCCATGCGACCTCAAGCTTATTACTTAATCTAAGCTTGTGTATTCGTCTGTAAAATGTATTGTGCGAGGACTTAATGAGAGAATGTTTGTAAAAGTATAAGCTACAATGTGCCCTGGGTATTAGTAACTTTTATAAAGTGCTTTCCACATAGTTCCACATGACGTGTTCCAAAATTAGACGACAGCAGTTTTACCAACGTCTCAGTGTGGTGAAGCTGCGCGGATATAATTCATTTGTCTAGGATTTACTATAGGTAAAATAATAATGTAACACTCCCTATCCCATCCTCCACCTACTTTAAACTTGCTTATAATTAAAAGCCTGAAAATCAAGTCACTTCATTCACTTGCCTCAACAAAGATGACCATTTGATGCTAGAATTTTCTCCTAGCAAGTATTTGCTGTTTTTCTCATTTTCTTCATTATTAAAAAATAAAATGATTTTCTCATAGCTTTGCTTTTCTACAGCTCCCTACACACATGCTTCTCTTAGAATCAAAACTGCGGAGATCACTATCCCCATTTTGTTTGCACAAGCATACTTTGTTAGAAATACAGTCGTTGTGAGTTGAGTATAGAACTGCTAAAGCCCTGAAAGCCAGATTAACATGAACGTTGGCATGTAGAAATCAAAAGTGTGTTTGCTTCAAGCTGACTCATTTCCTAATTTTTTCCCAAGACACAGATTATCTACGTTTGTAAAAAATATTTAACTGCTATACATCTGTCATAAAAGTTAAGTAAACAAATTCTAGATGTCCCCAATAAATATAACACAAATATTTTTAAAGATGTTGCCTATCACAGCACAGAGTTCTGGATGAAGGTGCTGGGAACATTCCTCCTATCTTTTGTAGGTTTAAATTGATCACAGCTGCATCCTGCCCTCTGGTGGCCACAGTCTGCCTTCCCTGCATCTGCTAGGAAGCTGGTCATTGTCTAGACAGCAAACTTTAACTGCCAAGTAAATGGCAGTCTTTTAGCACATTTGTTTTCCAGTAAACAAAGCTTTCAAATTTCAAAGTATTTTTTTGTTTCTTTAATTGTTAAGCATGGTTACTTATTAATCTTTAGTATGTTTCTTTGGAAGAGCTCTTCTTTATGTACAAATATTTTGAAAACACTTTTTCCATTTCAAATATTTTAATTTTCCATTATTTTGCATATGAACATTTTTGTATATTTTATATCATTATAAAATAACATAAGGCATATCATCAATATGTACAATATCATCAATCCTTCTGATGGGTTGTGTCCACCAAAATGGATGGAGTTTTAATTTGCCTGTTTTTAGTACAACGTTGCAGAATAATTGAAAAAAAAGTACTTCAAAGAATTGGCTCCCTAGCTGACATCAGCGTTATACAATTCATCCATGTAACAACAAACACTTGTACCCTTTAAATCTATCAAAATTGAAAAAAAAAAGATGGGCTACCTAGATTTGAGAATCTCAGGTTAGCTTGCCATGATCGTGAGCAAGTATTTATTATTTCATACTTTCACTGTCCTCATCTTCAAATTATATTTGACATTTACAGAATCGTTATAAAATATGTATATTTTATATATTTTACAGAATGACATGATCACCTAGAACTTTTCCAGGCAGAAAGTAAATGTTCAGTAGCTGTCAGTTGCTTTACCTTCCTTCTCTTTGAGCTACAGTTCTCAAGGGATATACCTTCAAAAACTAGCATAGAATAGGCAATCAAAAATAAATTTTAAGTGAATGAATGATTTTAGCATGTTTCACTATTTGTATCTGGCCTAAAATGCTTTTCATAGTCCAGACATTGGAGATATAAAAACTGGATTATTGTCATTGTCATGGAAAGCAGTTGAATACGTAATACATATTTTTTTATATTTAGTTTCCATGGAAACTGATTTGGAAGGTGAGATTTTCATATGTCTATCATAAACAGTTACTTCTATTTAATATTTTCAGTAGTTTGCTCCCCTTTCTTGCTATAGTTCTCAAGAATAGCTGTAGAATGTGCTGGAAATACAACGTCCTGAGATAGAGGCCTGGGCCTTGTTCCTGCCCCTCCTAGGGAATGTACCGTCTTGAGTTAGGAAGGAACCACCCAGGATAGCCCTGGCTTTACTCCTCTCCCCCTTGGGGAGAGGAGTACCCTTTAAAGCTTTGCCCGGTTAGTCACATTGCCCTGAGGTGTATCCCCCAGGGTGAGCTACCTTTCAGGGGTCCTCAGCTGTGCTGCAAGTGAGGCACCTGCAGGTGGGACTTTATCTACCCTGGCACTTTCCTGAGCCTTAGAGGACAAGCTCACAGTGGATCCTAGGCTTCCTCTGTCCCTTGCTGCCTATCTGTAAGTAATAAACCTGTTTCCTACAGCTCACTGAACGTATGTTGTGTCTCACCCAGCTGAGCCAAGCTGGAAACCGGTGCACAGTGAACCTGTTTCACAGTGTTCTGTCTCCTTGACTTAGTGAACTACTCCAAGAAATCGGGAGCCTGGGGAGTGAATATCTGCACCACATCTGCACGTGCAGCTGCACCTACATCGCTGCAAATTCCGTCAGGTCGGTCCTATTGACCCTCCCATTTGCATTTTTACCCTACTGACAGCCTCAGAGGAGAGGAGACCTTTCTTGGTTATTTGGGTGTCCTCACAGAGTCTAACCCAAGCCTGGGTGCATAGTTGAGACTTCGGATGCTCAGTGTGTTTTAAAGTACTGATAATTACCTCTAACATGAAAAGACTAGTATTAGCTTCTACCATTTATTATTTTAGTTAAAATCAGTTTTCAGTGATACAATTGAAGTGTAGGAAGAAGTGCCTCACAAGAAGTCAGGGACGCTCTTACTATTAGGGCCCCTGGGACCCCACCCCACTCAGAGAGCCGTGTTGCACTTCAGCCCCGTCCGTGGCTCTGCGTCGAGCACTCGCTTAGACCGCACCAGGTGCCTGACACCGAGTAGGAACTGCGAGTGCAAGGACGGGACAGCACTCCGCCTGATGCCAAGGGGGTCTCTGATCCCGTTACGGGAAGAAACAAGCACAGCTGTGGGCTAAGAAAGGCAAGGACGGCTCACGGAAGGAACACCTGAGCTGCAGTCGGTAAGGCGTGTGCACTAGCCATGTGAGAATGGAGTGGGGGAATGGACATTCCAGAGAGAAAAACATCCAGAGACAAAGAGAGCAGGATGACTCCAAGGAGCTCGTTTCTGGAATTGCTCCGGATGCCCCATGTCTCTGTCTGAGGTGAAGACGGGGAGTCACAGGGACAGAGTCCTGAGAGGGAAGTCGAGGTGGGAGCCTGGGCCCCTTAGCAGCAGCAGGGTGCTACGATGTCGGGCTTCACCCTGAGAGCAAAGGAAATCTTTGATGCATTTTAGGAAAAGTTTTTGAAAGGTATTTTTCTCTATATAATTAGGAACCGCTTAGCGGAGGGGGACATGGGAAGCAGGGAGACAAGCTGAGAGGTTTTCAATAATCTCAGTAAAGGCAAACGGTGGCCTACCCGGTGGGGAACCTGCGGCCTTGGGGCCACATGTGGCCTTCTGGATGCTTGAGTGTGGCCTTTTGACTGAATCCAAATTTTACAGAACAAATCTTTTTGCAGAATATACCACTAGCAGATGACCTTGGACAACGTAAATTCTTCAAGCGTCTCCCCCTCATAATTCATATACATAGTAAGCATCACAGCATATTGTTACTATGTTACTTTTATTAATCATTGGGTGATTCACCTAAAGTCACAAAGCTTATATTATAATAAATTAAAGTAAGATGTGCATCCAAACCTAAAACAGGCTAAATCATATATATATATATTTAACCATGAAACTTACCTTCCTACTCACCTTTTCCAGGTGACAAAAAGGTTGTTATATAAAAAGTATTAATGTTTTCTTTATAAGGAGCTTATATACATCAATGAGAAATGATGGTCCCAATAAATAGATGTGCAAAGGATACACACAGACAGTTCATTAGGGAGAAACAGTTCTAGTAATTTAAAATGCGGAAACAAAGGCTTGAACCTTTCTGGGAATCAAATAAAAAAAAATAAACCATGCTGTACAATTTTTCATACACAAAGAAACATCAGCAGTAAAGATAATTTGCTCACTCCCTTTTGGCAACAGTCTGCCTGCATAGCTTTGCTCACATCCTGCTTTTCTGAACACGAACAGCTTCAATTTTGATACTTGGAATCTTGGCAAATTGTATCATGAGCTATGGAAATATTTATATACTTTCGTGTACCAATTTTATTTCCAGGACTAGTTTCTAGTGGTGTAATTCCAAATTCCATATTACCAAATGTACTTATCATCTGTGACAGTGAACAAGTTGGAAACAACAAAATGTTGACATATAGAAGACTATTAAACACATTAAGGTCCTTCCATACGATGGAATATTTTGTAGTTTTTTACAATTTATGATCATAAGGATTGTTTAATTACAGAGAAAAAAATAACAGAGCAGAGCACAATATAGCCTGGACAATATTACTATAACCATGCATAAAATGTGCATAGGAAAAAGTTTGAAAATTAACACAACAAAATTTCAGCAAGTCCGAGTTGTATTATATTGCTATAGTAGTAATTTTTTCTATTTTTGCTCATTTCCCAGAGTTTTTAAAATATTATGTCAATTCTAAAAAAACACTTTAAATCAGATTATCATTTCCAAATATAATAAATATAATACATAGTAGCATTTTTTTTCTAAGAATCCCCAGTAAAAGTATTAGTTTTAGGGGAAAGTGTAAATATTTAAAAGCTAGTACTTTTCAGCTTTTAACAAAGCATCCAATAAATATAAAAAAAACAATGGATCGCATGATATCACTGGGCTGCTTAATACAGGAATCAATTAATTTAGGATTTCTTAATACCTCAAAAGATTAAAAAGAATAAATAAAATTTAATAGCAAAAATTGTTATTTTTAAAAATTTTACCATTCCCAGCTCTTTCTGAAGGGCTGACTATTTCATGCATCCTACTCAGGAGAGCCTTTGGTCACAGAAGTGGCGACTTCCACCTGAAACCTGCTCTGTTTATTTGTGTAAAAGACAAAGAAGAAAGCTCAAGTGCTAGTGATGTTGTTAAACCCAAATGTGCATTCAACTGATAAGCTGAAAATAAATTGGAAAAGAGTTTGGGGAACTCATTCTTTCTACACAAAACTTACATTCTTCCAATGGGATCTATGTACAAAGGATTAATTATTTTTCCAATCCTCCTTAACAACCATCAGAGCCAACAATGTACAGTACTAGGATTAGGTCTAACAATAGACCCAGGCTAAGTTTACTAAATCTAAATCAAATGGCTTTAATTCTCTGGACACCAATTTAAAAATATTTATCTGGGTAGGGACATTGTATTTGTAACATGGTTTTATTCCTGAAGAAAGATTTTTTTTTAAGTTCAAAGTAAGCCCACAAAACTTATTTTAAATATAGAAAGAAAATATGATCAAAATTGATTCTTTTTAGTAAAGTTCAGTAATTAAAATATTATGTCAGCCAGGCTTGCTGTGGAAGGAGTTGCATATAACGAATAAAGACTTTCAATTTTAAGTCACAAGAAAGTCACTCAATGTACTAAAGAAACAAATGTATAAATGTCTTCATTTGAATGTGTCTGACTTTATGTTAGGAAATACTTTAAATCTGGGAAGAATTTAAATTGGAAATAAATTACAATAAGAATTAATACATGAGCCAGGCATGGTGGCTCACACCTATAATCCTAGCACTTTGGGAGGCTGAAGCGGGAGGAATGTTTGAGGCCAGGAGTTTGAGACCAACCTGGGCAATTTAGTGAGTCCCCATCTCTGCAAAAAATTTTAAAAAATTTTTAAAATTAATATATGACTCATTGAAGACACTGCCAGTGACTCACATCTACTGTCTATGGAGACAACAAGATACAGAGAAGGGTGAGAGTTTGCAACCAGATTGGAAAGTGACCTTGGAGAAGTTACTGTCTCAGACCATGACCCCCCTCACCTGCGAATCATTCATAATAATTCCCATTATGAAGGGTTTCCTAAGCATCATGTGAAATGATATATGGAAAAAGATCTGCTGACAATGCCTCCACTCCCAATTTCAGTTCTCTGCCTCAAACTAATTGATAAATTACAGCACTCCTTTCCAGAGATCCATTCCTATTAATGTCCTCGGATGACTTATGGAGAATGAATAACTAAATTTGGCAAAACTTAGTGGCACAGGGCTGTTAACTAAGTTAGAAAAATATCAAGGTTAACAAGAAATTTGTCCTGAGGGTTTCACAGACATAAAGATGTGAGGTACAGAGAACATCATCTGCCATGATCAAAGCCAGAATATTTTCTCTCTTTGTGTCTCTCTCTCTCCGTCTCACTCTGTCTTCTCTCCACCAGCTTTCTGAAAATTATATTAAAAACATACCCTTTGCATTGACTGAAAAATTTTACTATTTCAGGGTCTCCCCAGTGGTGTTTGTAAAGCTACACAGGATTAAGTTAATTATTTTTTCTATTTGACAATTCCTAAAGTATGTGAAAACATATACAAAATATTTTTCATGTCAATTTCCAAGTTCCAAAAAACCTTCCAGATGCTCCTTCACCCTGTTTGCCTAGTGTTGGAGGTGTTCTAATTCGTTGAGTTTTCTTCCGAAATTTTTCCTATGTACGGGATGGAAGACGGCAGGTAATGTTCTAAAGAGGGAAGAACACCGTAGATTTATCGTTAACGTTCTACATCTTGGTGACTCTACCACTGATACGTGCCCCAGGCTGACTGTAATTTAGTCTTTGTGGCAACAAAATCACATACTCATGGACACAAATGGCTGTCTCCATCTTCTGTCTGCGCAGTGAATTTTTCCCTAAGTACTCTTAACCTTTCCATTTCTCACCTACAACACTTCGTCCTATGCTTTTCAGTCCATTGTTCTACTTCGTCAACATTTAATAATCTCATTCTACATCCATGATATTAGCTCCCGCACCTGCCTTTCTGTATGTACAAGTGCAGCAAACATGTACTCTCACCCACACCATGATGCAGCAATTCCACCACTAGTTACCTATCCAGGAGAACAAATGCATATGTATACAAAAAGATCTGTACACAAATGTTCACAGCAGATTTGTTTGCAATGCTCCCAAACTGGTAACAATCCAAATGCCTATCAAGGGGTGAACATTTCATGGTATATCCATACAATAAAACTATACTCAGCAATAAGTAGGAATGAACATGCACCACAGAGGGCCTAACCCCTAGTCTATATCAAAGAGGGGGTTGCAACCATAAAATCCTGCAGCCGCACACTGCAGGTCTCTCTGGCGGGAGTCTCAGCTCCCCAGCTCTCGGGTGCTTTCATGAATCACTGGTGGGGAGCCAGCTGATTCCGCAGAGCCAGCAATACCTCATCAGGCTGTTTATCTATTTCCTCTTTAGCAACTCCTGCTAGTAGGAGGTCTAGCCACATCTGGGTTCCAGACACCTTCTGGGCCCCTTGTACTGCCTTCTTCTGCTCGGGGTCCTGAGCTCACGGGCCCTTCTTGGCTCCTTGTAGCATACGCACTTGTCCCTTCCCCGCTTTCCGTTCTTTGGCATCTCCCAGAGCCGCCATGGCAGTGGTGACCTCATGCATCCGCTTCCCCACATAGGGCTTGAGCACAGCTGCGACCCAAACGGACCAGGGGGCTGTGGCTAAGATTAGGTCACGCATGCGTGTAGTGAAACACTCCTCATCGCCCACCAGTTATCTACCGCAAAAATGGCTTGGCGCAGCTCCAACTCCCGAAGAATCTGAATTAAGTCCGTGTATGAAGTCCGCTTACTCACGGTTTCAGGTAGTTCTCCAGTGTCGTCCCATACTGTGTGGGCAGCAGCCGTGAGCCATTCAAGCAAGGAGTGGGCGCCCTCGCCAGGGGACCACTTGTCTGTGACCTCCGCCTCAGGGAAGGATGTATGGTCATGGATGCCAATTGCTCCATTTCCCGCTGGGAGCACAGGACGCTGTCTGTCCCTTCATCCCATAAACGCAGCAACCAGGCAGGCAGGGTCTCCCCAGAACGCCGTCTGCCTTGTTTCCCCCGCTCCGCAGCTCTGCGGGCGTGTGGGCAGAGTGGGAGAGACGCTCCCTTACTGTAGGGCGCCCTGCGCCACCCTCCAGGGGGCCCCTGGGCTGCGCATGCTCCACTCTCTGTTTTACGCCTGGGCGGGCTCTCAGTCTCCCGCGTACTCGCAGTTTCGTCAGCGTCCGAGGTCCCACCCACCGCTCCTTAACTTTCTCCAACTCCTGCAGGCGGGCGTCTGAATTTTCCTCTGACTCTTTTAACTCCTTCACCCGGGCTTCCTGCCACAGGGTGTCCTCATGCTGCTCCCGCCGGCCCACCCGACCAGCGCTGCTCGCTCCCCAGGCTGCGGCGACTCCTCCAAGGCCCTCAAGGCCTTTTCCAGGGCGGCAGGCCTACATTCCACCTGCTCCCACCCGTGGCAGGGGCCGACGACATGAGAACCGCTGCCACAAGCCCATAGGAGGCCACATGTCCTCCCCTGCTGGGGTAGAGGGGACACTTACCCCTCCGGACCCTGCCAGACTACGCCGGGTGTGAGGAGGCAGCTCTGTGGCCAGCGCGTGCTCCGTCCAGGCCTCGGGAATTGGAAGAAGAGGCGAGTGGCAGGTGAGACGTGCTCTTTACTGTCGGTGGGGCGGGGGTGTACAGCAGCGGGGAAAAGCGTGGCCCTGAACAATAATGGCAGCGTGCCACGGGAAAGCGGAGCACGTGGGTCCACACGGGAGACGACACCTTGGTTACAGGAGGGTGCTGACTCACGCCTCCCGGAAGGCCGGCTAGCCGGGGTCTGGGCCGGAAAGTAAACACTGCGGCAGTTGTAGCTTGGCCTAAGAAGGCTGTTGCCTATGCAAATGCATTTCCCCTTATACTCTGGGGTGCTAATGTTACAGCAAGTGTTACAGAGACCGGTCCCAAAGGAATAACTGAGCGGCACGCAGAGAGTTGGAGAGACAGC
>CAUYSK010087769.1:0-63167 GCA_963575035.1 Avahi laniger | reverse complement strand
AGAAATTAATTGGACAGCTAAAAATATATATAGAAAAAATTAGCCGGGCATGGTGGCTCATGTTTGTAGTCCCAGCTACTTGGGAGGCTGAGACAGTAGGATCGCTTGAGCCCAGGAGTTTGAGGTTGCTGTGAGCTAGGCTGATGCCACGGCACTCGCCCCAGGCAAGAGAGTGAGACTCTGTCTCAAAAAAACAAACAAAAAAAAAACAGAACACAGCAGCTCAGGTGGAAGAGAAGGAATCGAGGGGAGAGGGGGAGCAAGAGCCGGAGAGGGGAGGGGCAGAAACCCAGGGGGAAAATAAAAGTTGGGGGGGAACCTAAAGGGAGAAGTGAGAATGAGAGATATACGCAGAACGAGGGGGGACACGCAGTAATGAAACAAGAGGGCGAACCTGACTCCACACGAGTGGCGACTTGATCCGATACGGACGATTAAGTTGTAATATATTGATTTCTTTCTTTGTAATGACACATTTAAATGACACATTTAAATTGCGTGTGTTTAAATGACACGGACGAACATGAGAACTGCAGAGCTCCTGTGTATACGGCTAGTGCGTTTCATAATTATGGCATCAGAGTGTAGCTTCCACTCGCTGTCCCTGTGCGGCCGCAGGACAGTGGCTTGGCTCATTCAGTGGTGGGTCACCCCCTTTCTCGGGATGGGGTGGGGAGCGGGGGAGTGCAGCAGAGCAAAAAAATGACCGAGTCTCTGTCGCTTTGTCGTGCTTTTTACAAGCAACATGGAAAGCGGTTTTCTTTTCATTTTTTATAATGGATTTACTTTTTTTTTTTCTGGTTACCTTTCATTTCCTTGTTGTTTTTCTTTCAGCTTGAGATAAATTTCAGTTTATTCGGATTGATAAAAAAATAATAAAGGGGCAGAAAGGAGGAGAAAGAGAAGGAAAAGTGGTAATAGCTCTAAGTCAGACACTTTAAAAGTCTGGAGAACCGCCCTCCCCCTGCCCCTCTTAAACTCCACGTGGTCCATGAGGTTTAATTCAGACCTTCGGGGGACAGGGACGTCCCTGGAATGTCTTCCCCAGACACCCCACAGCGAGTTTTACTGCAGAGGAGGCTCCCACAGCCTCACGGTGAGTCCAGCTGAAGAATTACCTGATGGGCGCTGGTCATTCCCAACACCGGGCAGCCAGCTCGTGCCTGGCCCTCAGCAAATGTTTGCCAGACGAACAAATAATGAATGCCAGGTGTGTCCGTGCAGGTCATGAGCACTCTCAGCAGAAGGGGCACGTCTGGCCTATTATTATTCCTCTTTTACAGATGAGATTACTGAGGTTCAGAGATGTTCAGAGTGTTTCCCATTAGCACAGGGCTGGCGATTAAGGATCAAAAGCCAGGGCCCCTTCCTCTGCGTCACAACGAACCCAGAACAGGGAGGATGGATTCAAGAATAACGTAGGGTGGAAGTCAAGGAGGTCGTGGCCAGGCAGAGAAGCAGTCTCAGTCAACACGCCTTCCAGACATCTTCTATAACCTCGGAATATTCTGTTTGCTTCCTCTGACGGCAGCATCGTTGGTTTTGGACACAGGGGAGGCAGGGAGAAGGCAGCAGGACAGCCTTCCAAAGGGTGAAGCGCCAGCTCCATTCACTCAGCCTGCCGCTCCTTCTTGCCGGGAAGTCCGTGCCTGTTCCCCGCCGTGCCCCGTAGGGGAGAGCGTCTCGCCCAGGCTCCACGCTGGACTTACTTGGGAGCTTTAAAATATGCTGATGTCCGGGCCCCACCCGAGAGAGTGTGATTCAAATGCACAGCCAGGGCTGGGAACAGCTGCCCTAGGGAGAGACGGTCACATCTGGGAAGAAGGTGGCAGCTCCCTAACCCCCAAGAAACAACCCACCATCTTGGTGTTGGGGGTACAGATGGAAAGGAGGGGGTGTGGTGCCCTGGTCTTCAGTTTCAGAATCTGGACATCACATCAGCCACCTGGGGAATGTCTCGAAATGACACGCATCACCTCCAGGTTCTGATCCAATAGCTACAGCGGGCCTGGGAAGCGGAGATGCTGTGTAGACAAACACGACACCGGCACACGGGCAGGCTGTAGAGACGCAGGAGCTGGGCCGAGCGCAGATGGAAGGAGGTGGGTCTGTCCAGCTCTTCCCTCAGCTGTGTCCCCTTTTACTACGAAGGACGGACAGTGAGTGCTAATCATGGCTCTTAAGGATTAAAAGGCACCTAATCAGCCGCAGGTGGCCATTACTCCGGTTAATGGGGCAGGGCCTCCAGGGAGGTGCTGGGCCCATGATTAGGGATGTGTGTGGATTTCACTTCTCAGAGCCGGCCTGTCATTGCTGGGACTGGTGGCTGTCCCCTGGGGAACTGCCAGCCACTCTAGATCTGCCAAAATAGCTCCCCATTGGGTGTGTTGGGATATGTGCTGAACAAATGGGGAGCGAGCCCCGCTATGCGGCAGGCACCACGCTGGGCTGGGGGGACAAAACTGAGGGACTTTGGTCCAGGGGGGTGACCGGCCAAGATTAAACCATGACCCTGCAGCGGGAGGGGTGGGCAGGGGCCTGCTCACCGGGGCGAGGCCAGGCTGAGGGGGTTGGACTTCACCCCAAGAGCAGCAGGAAGCTTTTGAAGGGCTTGAGTAGGGGAGGACAAGAACAAGTTGGCATTTAGGAAGAGTGGCTGGCAGGCAGCTGGGGCCTTCACCCCCTGCCGCTGGGCACTGGCGAAAGTGCTGAGTCTCCAGGCCAGAGGCCAGGCTCACATGTCTCCGCCACTTCCCAGAGGTGACACCTTAGACAAGTCCTTCTTTCTCTGGGTTCTGCTTCCCTCAACTACAAAGTGGGGGCGAGGATGGCTCCTGCCGCATACAGCAGGGTGGGCATTAAGCCTCATAATCCATGAAACATTCGGCACAACGCCTGCCACGTGGCAAGCACCCAATAACCACTAGCTCCATGATTACTCTCATTCTTATCATTCCCCCTTCAGCACCTAGCACAGTGCCTGACTCACCCTGATGCTCAGAATATGTGAATGAATGAATGAGTGAATGAATGAAGTCCTAGGCTCATTAAATTTTAGAGACAGGGTCTTGCTATGTTGCCCGGGCTGGTCTTGAACTGCTGGGCTCAAATGGTCCTCCCACCTCAGCCTCCCAAAGTGCTGGGATTCCAGGCATGAGCCACTACACCTGGCTGTCCTAGGCTCATTTTATAAACACAGAACCTAAGAAGGTCAGGTTAAAACTATGACCCAGGGCAACACAGGTGTCAAGGGACAGAGTTAAGACACAAACTTATTCATTAACCATTAAGGGCCAAAATAAAAACCCAAAGCCCTCTGAGAGGCTGCCTTGCCTTCATCAAAGCTCTCTAATCAGAGACACAAAGAGCTGATAGCCCAAACAGTTATTCTCTCTGAGTTTTATCATATTTCAATTATTCTTAAATTCTGATATTATTAATGGTATAGGAGGGGCTTTGTGCATTAACAAACAACCCCAACGTCTCAGTGACTCAATACGACAATGATTTCTTTCTAGCTCACAGTGTATATTCAGCACATGTAGACAGGGCCAGGAAGAGGGCTGGGTATGCTCTCCTCCACGCAGTCACTGAGGGATCCAGGCTGAGGAAGGACTTCGCAATCACCAAGACAGGGGAAGAAGAGAGACTGGAGGATTGAGCTGTCTTTTCAGTGTCTCAACCGGAAGGAACACATGCCACTCCTTATGCTGTATGTCATCGGCCAGATCTGGTCACACAGTCTGGCCTAAGGGCGAGGTCACAGCTTCCACGAGCTGGGAAGGAGAGGAGAACAGGATATTGGTGAACACTAGTGATGTCCACTGCCGTTCTTAATAGTTAACTAACTGCGCCAGTTAGTTCCAAGTATCTGCTGCAGCTGGATGGGTTAGAGTTGCAGAGATCCAGTTTGAACCTTTCTGCTCTTTTTCTTCAGTAGGGGACTTATTTTTGCCTGAGTGATCTATCTGTGCAGCTTATAGACTTGCAAGCACAGAGCAAGCACAGATCTATTGTGGACTTTCTATGCGCTTTATGCTTTGATTTTATGCCCACATTCATGTTGATGATAAAGTGGTAATTTCTTTAACCAATTTTATGACTGCACATACATGCTTGAATAGGGATTGGAGGGTTCAGTTGATCTGATGACAGCATCTTTGCTTGATATTACGATGGAGCTTATAACACTGGCTAGGGCTGATCTAACAAAATGTGTAATGTATTCAGTAGTTGATGGCTTGAGTCTAATTGAACACAAATTTACAGTGCCGTCCAGGGCTGTAATTAAAACATGGTAAAATTAGCCCATCAAATACTGTATACACACACTCTCTTGGAAAGCCATCAATGGCCTTTCATATATATATATGGTCGATTACATTTTGAAAGTGGGGTCCTCAGATGAATCCAACAAAAGTATTGAGATGAGAGGAAACCAACTGAGGACCTCAGCCCACTCTGCATTGACAAGGAAACACTTTGAAATTGTTTTCCAACAATGAGACAAGTTAATTTTCCAATGTGATGATTTTGGGTGTGCTTAGTCTTCCATGTGATTTGAATGACTGCAGAATTATAGGAACCTAGGAGTGGCTCAGATGCAATAAAAGGGAATGGTCCGTGTGTCACTGTCAGGAGTCCAGGCCATGCAGGAAACAGAACACAGGGTGTCCCTTCTTCCCAAAACCAGTTCCTTACAGATGACACTAAAAAGACAGATCTGGGGCAGGGATAGAGCATTGCGTGGGCTGAGTTCATCCTAATTGCTCCTTGCGATGTGGCAACTTATTCTATAATATCATGAGGGCATCTTCAGGTCTAAAATTACATTTTGGATCTAAAAACACTTTTTCCATAAATATTTTGAAAGAAGAATTAAAGAAGTGCAGGGGAACGGTGACGGTGCTGGAGGTGGGGAAGCTCTGGTCGATAAGAGGGGTTCGTGTTGCATGTTTATTAGCCCTCTGCTGTGGTAGAGTGGAAGATTCTTTATTCAACTCGGAGAAAGCAGAGGAAAGGAATGAGCTAATAAGGAGATGTCTTGGTTGTCCCCCTTATCTGGGACATGAACACTGATGTGTTCCAGGAGGGGGCTCTTCCCCCTGAGCTGGCCCCACTCTCTCCTCAACACTCCCTGCTGCTGTTGGGTTGTACCCAGAGTTAGCCAAACTCAAGTTAAGACCCCAACTGCAAGTTCAGGGAGTTCCCAAATCCATCCTCAGGTTTGAAAATTCACTAGAGCAACTCACAGGATTGAGGAAAGTGCACTACTTCTGGTTACAGTTTTATTAGTGCGAAAGGATGCAAATTAAAACCAGCCAAATGAAGAGACCAACAGGGCAAACTCTGAGGAGCGGTTCAAATGCAAAGTTTCCATCATCTTTTCCCCGTGGAACCCTGGACACTGTTACTTCCTTCCAGCTATGATGTGTGACAATATTCAAAGAGAATTGCCAACTAGGGAAGCTCACCCAAGCTTCAGTGTCCAAAGTTTTTATTGGGGTTTCATTACATAGGCATGATTGATTGGATCATTGGCCGCATGGTTGAACTCAATCTCCAACCCTTCCTCCTCCCCCTCTCCCGGGGTCAGGCTGGTGTCACTGGCTCAAAGCCCAAAGCCACTAATCACATGATTGGTCCTCTCCTCACTAGCATAAACTATCAGGTGTGGTCTGAGGGGCACACCATGAATAACTCCTAAATTCCAAGTGTTTGGAGGTTACCTCCCAGGATCCAAGACAAATGTCAGACCTCTCTTCAGGGGAGTCCAAATTCCTTACTACACAGGGCAACATTCACACAGGAGGCCTGGTGGGTTTGAGTTACAGCCTATAACTGGGGAACAGGATGTGGCGCACAACTGTTTCTTGGCTGCCCAACTTCCTTTCCACCATCTATTGATAATAATGCTCTTGTTTTCCTTTGGGAAACCACCCTCTCTACCATCCTGAATCCTCGTGCTTTGCTGGGCTGTATATACCCCCAAATCTCAGGGTAGGCACATGGCTAAAAACCAACCAATCAGAGCATCTCAGTCCCGAAGCACAATGATTGGTTCAAAAATGGCCTCATGACTCCATTCAGACAAAGGAGTCAGTCCCAGAGGGTTTTGTTGTGTTTTGTTTTCTAAGCTCTTGGGGAGGGTATGTGGGCTCTTTTGGAAGGCAAGCCCAGCTGTGGCTAGACAGAGATCTGGGTCTGGTGATATTCTCTGGGTCCCTGGATCTACCCATGCCTGAAGTCCTCTCTATCCTTGGACTTTCAGTTATATTAGCTCATGAATTCCCATTTTTTGTCTGTTTCAAAGTCAGTTTGAGCTGCAGTTTCTTTGGTGCTCCTTGGTTTATACATGCATCACTCCAATTTCTGCCTCTATCATCCCATGCTGTTCTTTCTGTGTGTTTCTCTGTGTCTCCACCAGGCCTTCTTAGGAGGACATCACCCATTGGATTTAGCACCCAACCTAATCCAGTATGACTTAATCCTAACTCAATCACATCAACAAAGACCCTATTTTCAAATAAGGTTGCCTTCACAGGTACCAGGGTTAGAATGTGAGTATATCTTTGGGGGACACAATTCAACCCACAGCACAAAGAAAGATTTCAGGGGTTTCTTGCCTGTGTCCTGCCCCGGACTCTTCCCCTCCACCAAGCCCAGTCCCACCAAAATCCCCACTGGGAAGAGACGTGATGTCATCGCTTGGCCCTATCCATAATTAGGCCTCGTGCTCATCTGCTAGAGCCTGCTTTGTACCTGGGAACACAGAGGGGACCCTGACTCTGCCCTTGGGGCTCCTGGGCATACTTGCTCCCTGGAGGGCTGGGGAGAATTAGGCCTTGTGTCTGTAGTGGGGCCTTTCTGTGGGTCTCTGTGGAGCCAGGCAGGGGAGCGAGAGTTAACTCCCAGGCAGGAAGCCCACTTAGGCAACAGTGGGCATCCTTGTGGTGTGGGGTCAGGTTCCTTTGTGGTTGGCAAAGGCAGAAATCGCATCATCTCAGTGCTGGGGCCAAGCTTCCATATTGAGTGTTACTGCTCCAACCAGGGACTCCTTGAGGGCTGTTCACAGCAAGGGGCAGTGCAGAGGGCTCCTCCACCAGGGGACGCATCTGCAAAGTGGGGACATTCGTCTTGGCTGGCTGACTCCAGACCTCAGAGAAAGCTGATTTTCACTGGGAGAACAGCTACAACCATTTTAGGAAACTGGTTTTTTAATGACTTTCATCTTTCCCTGGGCTTTTTGTACCTTTTATTTTATAGAAGCAAGCCAATCCCCCACGGTAGCAGCTGGGGTGGAGCCAGGTGAGCAATGGGTGCTGGACGGTCACCGAGCACATGACCGAGGGACAGTCCCAGGTGGGTCCAGCCCCGGGGGCTACGCTCTGCTTGGGGAAAGACAGCCCCCCAGTGTGCAAGCGCCGAGGGAGGGGCATCAGAAGGGCAGAAGGCAGCAGGGTGGGACAGTGGTCAGGGCTTCTGCAGAGGTGCAGAGGGACAAGGACAGAGCAGGGAGGTCCCCAGCTCAAGAGACAAGTGGGGACAAAAGCCACAAGGTGGAGCCAGCAGGATGTGCCGTGGCCCGTGGCAGCAGTCCGAGTGCTGGGTGGAGGCTGGCTGCTGGGTGGACCCCTCTGCTCCTGTCCCAGGGAAGTGACGTGCACACCCTCAGGCCCCCGCGTACCAGGGCACCTTCTCCGTCTCCTGCAGACAGCTGAGCCGCCCATTCCTGTGGTTTGTCAGGAGGAAGAGGGGCTACCCTGGCATCTCAGGGAGCAGAGTTTGATGGAATGGGTGCAAAATAGCCCATGGAACCCTCCTAGAGCCTGGCAGGCACTGCCAGCTCACCCCTGCATTCCCCAAAATGGGGGCATCCCAAGGAGATGGAGCTCCCCACACCCCCACCTGCACCCCCACAGGCCCCAGCCCCCCGCCAGGCTGGCCCATGCCCGCAGGAGCCAAAGGAGCTGTGCTTCCCAACCCACTTCTTAATTAGTTTTCTCCCCAACCCCCTGACGGTGCTGTAACAACAGTGCATGAGACCCTCTCTGGGGCCGATGTCACACAGCTCCCCAGCGCGTCCCAGCAGGAGAACTGCGCCTGCATGCCTTAATTAAGCAAGTTAATTACTTGCCAACTGGAGGGCCTGCACAGGCCTTCTGCAGGGAGCACCTCCCAGGTCTGCTCTGCACTCCCACAGCCCTGGGTTATCCCCGAGTCCCCCCGGAGGAACCAGCCTGGGGCTCTCGGAACATCCCAAAATCCCTCATTCATCATTTCACCAAGAAATCCAGCCACAGATTCACGGGCGGAAGGAGCTATAGTCTGGGCAGGGATGTTCGCAAAACCCAAGGCGTAAGGGAGGGATCGAGTGTGTTCTGAAAATGTTTCCAGCAACAAACACACCTCATTTGCCTGTAAGAATAGCTCTTGTCACTTGCTTTGTGCCTATTGTATGCAGTATGTGCCTACTGTATGCAGGCTGGTGTTGGATGCTGGGATCCCTGGGGTACCCACATAGCAGTGCAGGTACTGGATGACCTGGCTTTGGCTTCAGACCCCAGACTCTATTCTTGTAATTCCCCCTCCCTCAGTGAGTTCAGTCCTGGCTCACTTGCCCAGACTTGAGAAGGTCCTTCTGTAATAAGGACTTGAATTGTTACCAGCCACACATAACTGTTCACATTTCAGAATTTACAAATGCTCTCATATACTAGCTTATTAGAATCTTCTTGGAGAAATGTTGCACCCACTTTGCAGATAAGCAAACTGATGTGTAGAAGAGGTAAATGCATTAGAATTCTGCTGGCAGCTAAGAATGGAAACTCCTCAAACCAGATTAGATTATGGAGGAGGGGAAGGGCAATCTCTTGGCTCACATAACTCAAGGTTTAAGGGTAGGGTAGGATTGGCTTCAGGTATAGCTGGATCCAGGTGCTAAAATAGATCATCAGTAATCTATTCATCCGCAGTTCTTTACCCTAAGCCCCTTTGGGCTGGCTTCATTCTGACAGGCTTTGTCCTCATGATCCAAATGGACCAGTGGCCACTCCAGGCTTCTGTTCCACCAGCGTATCCCCACACTGGGCAGGTCAGGGTGAGGCAGGGACTGGGACCTTCCTCCCTGCCCTTGACACCTTGCTTGAGGATACACACAGGCCACCCAGCAGTGTGAGAACAGTTATCACACACTGCTGCCGTCATCCATGTCCCCATCCAGGCCAGGAACTCTTCTATTAATAGAACTGGGCTGTTTTCAGCCCAGCCTCCCTAGCCCCAGCAGAGGCCTGGACACACAGAGTTCTGAATGAACGGCCACGTGGCTGACAAGGACGCCAATTGGGGCAGCCTTCTGCATGCACTCGAGGCCACGGGCACCTGATTTTGGTGTATGCAGGCGTCTGCGGCGCTGCAGGGACCACAGGCAGAGGAGAAACTTCCGGCTCACAGAGGGTGCTCAAGAGGTACCTCCATCCACAACAGCTCCCCAAACCCACCAGCTGGGAACCCTGGGGTGCACACAGCACAGAGCTCCGTCTAGAACCGAAGGTGAACCAGCAGCCTCAGCATGGGACGTGGGAGCCATTAGTAGGCGCTGAGTGCTGCACTCAAGGGAGTGGGACAGTCCTGCCTATAGTATAGGCTGAGTTCAGCTTTTGAGCTGGGGCTGGCATCACAGCCCTCCCAGGGGCTGCAGGACCTGGGGGTGGTGTTTTATACACCAGCTTCTGGAACTCAGTTGCACTTGTCTGTCCCCCCACCCAACCCAGAACTGGGGAAACTTGAGTACTCTGAGCTGGGCACACAGTGGCAGCCCAATAAATGTTTTTGGAAACTGAGGTGGTCCTTCTCTGCCTCAGGCCCTGCTTGGACTGCCTGTGTGTGTCCCCCAAAATTCATATGTTCAAATTGTAACCCCCAAGCTGATGGTTTTAGAAGGTGGGGATTTTGGTGGGTGAACAGGTCATGAGGGAAGAGCGCTCATGAATGGGATTAGTGCCCTTATGAAAGAGACCCCAGAGAAACCCTCACCCCTTCTGCCATGTGAGGACACAGTGAGAAGACAGCCGTCTGTGAACCAGAAAGTGGGCCCTCACCAGACACCAAATCTGGCTGCCGCGTTGCTCTTGGAATTTTCAGCTTCCAGAACTAAACCAGAAATAAACTTCTGTTGCTTATAAACCACTCAGTTTATGGTATGTATTTATATAATATATAAATTTTGCATGTAGTATATAGTATTTTGTTATAGCAACCCAAACAGAGTAAGACAGGCCCCACCTGTGACACCCACCACTCGCTCTTGTAATTTCCTGAGAGGTCCTTGCCACCACTGAGGTTAGTGGTTGCGACACAGGGAGACCTGGCTGCCACTGCTTGGGAAGTAGGAATCTGCTTGGGTCAGTCACCTAATAATTTCAGTTTTCTCAATAATATGAGAATATTAGTAGCCCTCTTTCCATTGCAAGTGAAAGAAACCCAAGTTCAAACATACTTAAGCAAAAAGGGAAATTTATGGGTTCAAGTTACTAAAACATCCAGAGTGAGGAATTCAGGCATGGCTGAATCAAGGGGCACCAAGGCTCATTCTCCTGGCTACATTATCATCTGGATTGGTTCATTCAGGTGGGCTCCTTCTGTGGCTTGTGTTTGAAGTTGCACTCCCCAACAGCAGACCCTGAGACAAATATTTTGGTGAAAATTATTTTGGAGATTTGGAAATCAGGAAGTAAGATAAAAAGGGGAAAGCAGCCAACACGGCATCCCTTACCAAGCAAGTTATCATGATGGGCAGCTGGGGCTTAATTCCACTGGGAAACCCAGTGGACTGTTTAGAACATGTCTGAGCAGAGAGGAAGCTTAAGTATTTATCCACCGGTGCCCATCCATTCAGTTGAAAGGTGAAGGCACGGACTCCCGGCTCCAGGTGAGCTCACCGCTGCAGCCAGGGAAAGGTACCCACAGGTACCTACAGTAAGAGGCTTCGCTGAGGGTTCACTCTGATTGGACCAATTGATACACGTTCCCATCTCTGAGCCAATCACTGTAGCTAGGGACGTGGAAGGCACTCATTGGCTAAAGCTGGGTCACATGTCCCAACCTCCATGAACTATGCTAAATGGCTGAGCTTTGGTCACATGCTCACCCCCCAGGATGTGGTAGTCACTGATGGGCTGAGTCTACACCACCTGCTCACCCCAGGTTTCAGGGATACAACAAACCCTCCCACTATGTGGCCAGAATTGGAACAGGGATGATGCACCAAGGAAAACTGGGATATTATTAGGATATTCTTACCAGAAAAAAGGGGACCAGGAGCAGGGTATGCCAAAACCACAGATGTCACCCCCACGACCCCACGGGGTTATTCAGGAGTTACTTTTATTCAGCAGTGAGATGGGGAGTGTGACGCACAATGCTTGTCACCAGACAGGCACCTGGGGAGCACCTGTCAACCCCCTGGGTCCCCCACATGCCCCACAGCATGGGTGACCATGGTAGGTCAATTTCCCTTTCTGCTCCCCTAAACTTCCACCCTCTTTTCCTCTTTCCCAGGCTTTCATTTTTCTCTACCAGATTTTCGCATTTTGCTGAAATCTTTGACACTTTTATTTATGCAGAATAGAAATTTTTTTTAAAAAGAGCTTCGAGTTGGACACTATCTTTTGAGGAGCTCTCTGTGCCTGTGGCCCTTGCCGACCTTCTCATTAGTGCGTGTCAGCGTGGTCCCTTCCTGGATTGGTGAAGATGCCATCCAAACAGGGAGTAGCCCCAGGCCTTTGTGACTGGGGAGGCAACTGCCGCCCAAGGGCCCCTAACTCAGCAGAACCACCACGGCTGGGCAAGCAGAGCCCTCGCCTTTGGCCCTTGTCAAGGGGAACTGTGCAGGTAACTGACTAAATTCTACGGCATCATGGTTCAAACACTCGGATTTGAAGAAGGGGCAGGAAAATGCCTCTTCCTAGCAGGCAGATATCTAGGGTGAGGAATTGATGGCTTCTGGGAGGGACATCCATCCATTCACCCCACCACGCCCTTGGGCAGGAGGCAGAGACTAGGCATGGCTCACATCCCTAGAAAGATCACTACACACCAAGCACCATGCTAAGCCCTTTGCACATTTCATCTCACCGCCCTGTCAGGTGGTGGTTGGGGCTCCACCCATTGCGGAGAAGGGCAAATAGAGGCTCCTGAGGTTAAGAACCTAGCCCATGGCTGCCTGCCTACAGGGCTGGAGACAGAATTGAGTTGTAGATACTCTTAAAGTCTAGCCAAAGCCTTGTAGTGTTATTTTTTTCAGCCAGCACAGATTTGTTGAGCACCTACTATGTTCCAGACACTGTTCTAGGCACCGGTGATACAGCAGAGAACAAAGAATCAAAAACTCCTGGCTTCCTGGAAGGTATATTCTAGTGGGGGAGAAAATGCTAAACATACTATTTAGGTAAATTATGTGGTGTATTAGAAGATTGTAAATGCTATTAAAACTAGCCTGGGGTAAGAGTGCAGGGCTTAGAGGTTGAATTTTAAGTGGAATAGTCAGAGTAGGCCTCGTTGAAGGTGACACATGAGCAAAGACGTGAAGAAGGTGAAGGAATGAGCTATGTGGGTGTCAGGACACTATCACCCAGCAGAAAGAACAGCAGTGCAAAGGCCCTGGGGTAGAGCATGCATCCATGTGTTCAGACCTCAAGGAGAATGGCAGCAGGAGAAGTGGCTTGAGCAAAGAGGAAAGAGGCCAGAAGTGGGGGGCTGCCAGGCTGGGAAAGGACATTGCTCTGTGACATGAGCTTTTGGAGGATTCTGAACAGAGAAGGAGGAACTTGACCCACCATGTGCTTTTCCTTGGGCTGCTCTACTGAGATTAGATTATGGGAACAGGGAGCGCTAATGCAGCAATCTAGGGGGCAGACGATGGCTGCTTGAATGAGCAAAGGAGGTTGGATTCTGGATATGTTTTGAAGGTGGAGCCAATGGGACTTGAAGATGGATTAGCTATGGAGGGATCCAATGGATTCCATGTGGATTAGACATGGTGGGATCCAGTGGATTCCATGTGGATTAGCTATGGAGGGATCTGTTGGATTCCATGTGGATTAGACATGGTGGGATCCAGTGGATTCCATGTGGGTTAGATATGGAGGGAGCCAATGGGTTCCATGTGGATTAGACATGGTGGGATCCAGTGGATTCCATGTGGGTTAGCTATGGAGGGATCTGTTGGATTCCATGTGGATTAGACGTGGAGGAATCCAGTGGATTCCATGTGGATTAGATATGGAGGGAGCCAACGAATTGCATATGGATTAGCTATGGCGGGATCCAGTGGATTCCGTGTGGGTTAGCTATGGAGGGATCTATTGGATTCCATGTGGATTAGAAGATATGGAAGAAGAGGAGCATCAAGGAGGTCTCCCAGGATCAGGCCTGAGCATCTGAAGGAGTGGAGTTGCTATTAACTAGGTGGAGAGGTCCTTCAGGGGAGTTTGGGGTGTGGGGAGGGGCTACAAGAATTCATTCTGGGGGCTTGTAAGTTTCAAATGCCTAGCTAGACACCCAGTGAAGTCCAAAAGTCCGCGGCATGTATGAGTCTGCAGTTCGCAGGAGTCTAGCCTGGACATACAACGTTAGGGGTCACTGACGAATCCGTGGTTTCACAGCCATGAGACCAGGTGGTTGGGCCCTGGGAGGGAGTATAGTTAGAGCAAGAGGGCCAAGGTCCGAGCCCTGGGGCCCGACGACAGGAGCTTGCTGGGGCTGAGGGGAGTCACGGAGAAACCAGCCAGTGAGGTGGGAGGCGGAGCAAGTGTGGGGACCCGGAACCAGGGCAAAAAGCCTTCTCAGGAGGACAGAGCGAGCAGCTGCACCTGGGGCGGCTTCCACGTCAAGTGAGCGGGATGCGGCCAAGCACCGACCCTGGTGGCCACAGGGCCGTGGGAGGGCGGTTTCCCTGGAGCAGGGCAGGCAACACCCCCTGGAGTGGGTTCAGAGAGGAGGGGAAGAGGAGTGTCAGTGGGAGGCAGAGCAGAAAAACGGGCTGTGGCTGGAGTAGGAGTGGGGTCGCGAGGGAGGCTCTGAGACGGGAGGGGACAGCGGCACCTTTCCCCGGGCATCTGCCGGCGCAGAGTAAAAGGGAACTCGTGTGTTCCTGATGCAGAGTCGTGCCTTCGCATCTCACATCCCGGGGGCTTTTACCAAATTCAGAAGGAATCCAGGCGGCCCACAAGCTACCAACGGCCACCCCCAGACAGATGTCACTGCTTTTCCGCCCATGACTCCTTGAGGTTGATACAGGGCCTGGCAACTGGTTCCTGCCCCCTCCTCCCCCTCCCTGGCTGAATAATTTAGGTGCTATTCTAAGGCAAAACCAAATAAAGCAATTTCGAGTGACTAATTTCTTGTGAAATTTATGTTCCCCAAATGCCTTGCTGGTGACAATGCTGGGAGCCATTTACACCCCTATTTCAGCTGCTTCGCTTCTGGAAGGAGCTTCCAGCCTGAGTGAGGTGGCCTCGTTCTCAGCCACCCGCATGGAAAGCAGCCCCGGAAGCAGTGTGACCACATGTGAGCCTCCTCCTGGACTTTCTCCCTGCCCAGGGATCTGCCGTACACCGGTCATTCACAAGGCTGCCCTTAGGGCTTTACAGTCGGAAAGGATGGAGGGAGGATGTTGGGCCAGGGCAGTTGGGGGCCCCTCCCCAGAGAAGGTGTGACATGAGCTGGCCCCTGAGAACCAGGGACTTCGGAAAGGTCACAAGAAGCTGCAGGCGCCCCCGCTAAAGGGACTGGAGTGAGCAAGCACGTAGAGGCGTGTCTCTGTGGAAGAACATGAGGGCTGGGAGGGTGGAATTAGGGAGGGAGGGCAGGATGCTGCTCCCTCACACCCTGTCTCTGCCAGCTCAAGCCTGCCCCAGCCCCCAGTCAGAGCCCTTACCCCCTCTCGTCTCCCAGTCCCTCATCCTTTCCTGACCCCAGCCCTGTCCCCACTCGACTGGGAGCATCCGTGTCCAGACTGGCCTTCTCCTAGACTGGAAGAACTGCCCAGCAGAGAGCACAGCCAGTGCAAAGGCCCTGGGGTCCAGCAGGCCCTGTGTGTCCAGACAGCAAGGAAACCAGAAGCAGGAGACACAGCAGGGCCTGGGTCGGAGCCACGTCATGCTCAGCACAGAGCCTGGCATGTGGCAGTGGCCATCAGGATGGCAGATAGATGAGTGAGAGTGGAGGGAGGGGAGGGTGGGGAGAGACATACATGGGGGTGGTTTGACCGTGACCATATTGTGCTGTGATCTGCAAGGCACCCGCAGCACTGTGCTGTGACCCAGGAGGATGGCTGCTGGGTCCTGCCTTCATCTTGCTGGATGCTCCACGAGATGTGTGGGGCTGCCTCGCTCCTTCCAAGAGGAGGCAGGACCCAGGGCCAATCAGGGAGGGGAAGGCCTTGATTCCCTGAGTAAACAAAAACTGTATCGAGTACCTACTGAATGCTAGGCACCACCCTACAGGCCTCCTCATTCATTCTCACCACAGCCTTGGAGGCAGGCAACCCATCTCCAGCTTACAGATAGGAAACAGGCTCAGAGAGGCTGTGTGACTAGCCAAAGTTCACACAGCACATAAGTGCCTGAGTTGAAATTCAAACCAAGATTTATTTGGCTCCTAGCAGATTCTACCAACCCACATTGTATGACATCAGTTCCTGAATCCTGGTCCCCAAAATTGGAAGCTTTGAGGTTGAAGAAGTCCTCTGTTGAGAAAAGTACTCGATTTTCACATTAAAGGGATGATTCCTCAGTACCCAGAGTTCAAAGGGGCCTCAGTTACTCTTCCTCCTGTCAGATTTCCCAGGATGAATCAAAGTACTAAATTTATTGTGTTTAAAGCAACTCTTCAAGCATCCCAATAAAGTCCTCTGATTTATAGCTAATGCGTTATTTTAAACACTTTGCAAATGATAAAAATCAGTTCTGCAAATGCACCTCAAGAGAAGCCGTATTAAGGGAAGAAAAGAGCAGTGAGATTAGATATTGCATTAAAAGATAGAGTGATGGATTAAGACCCAAAGCATAAATTTAGTGTGACTTACCGGAAAAAAGTTGGGGGGCAGTAAATCCAAAATGACAATCTGTGTACAGTGTACCAATATTTGTCACTTTTATTACACTTTGTTCAGAAGTTGCAGATAGGTCATTATTTAAAAAAAAAAAACAATGCTCGATAAAGCTTGGAAATGAAAGCTTTTTCTGCGGAGGATACAGGCTAAAACCCTAAATTCAAGCCCCTGTGTCAGATCACAGAGCATGACATAATGGAGGTTTCTTCCTGCTTTGTCCATAAAACATTCCCAACCCAGAGAATTTGGGAAGGGCTCTCGGAAGATCCCAGACCATAGCCAGGAAGGCAGGTGGAGACAGTGCCACGTCTCTGAGGTGTCAGAGCCTCACCCCTGCGCACTCCAGCGCCCTCATCAAGAACAGCAACAATGACTTCAATGCCTGACATTTCTCCCTGTCACTCATTCAAGGGCTTCTGCGGGCAAAGGTGACCGGAGCCCGGGGCATGCTGGCTCTTCTTTGCCTGGGGAGGTCGGAGCTCCCTGTCCTGCCCAGAGATCCTGGAGTGGATTGGATTATTGTTCCCAGTTCGTCCCCCTCTGCCCTGTGACTTGCAGCACTTCCTGCTGTGGGCGAGATACACATCCCAGCCCCGTTGACATTAGCCTTGGCGATGTGACTTGCTTCAGCAGATATGATACAAGCAGAGGTTGGAAAACGTGCTCGTGGTCCCAGAAAAATGCAGACACCTGTACTACAGACCTGAGCCCAACTCACAGTGTGGAGCCAGACCCAGCTGAGCAGAGCTGAGCCCAGACATACCCCAGCTGGCCCACACACAAGAATAATAAATATTTTTGCTGTGAGTCACCAGGATTTTTAGGTAGCTTGTTATGCAGCATTGTTGTAGCAAAACCTGACTGATACAGACCTTCATCTGGGCCTAAAGGGCTGGGTAAACCCCACATGCCCTCCTCAATGCTCTGTGAGGGGCAGGGCACTGTTCCATCATTTTGTCTTCCTTGATCAAAGCTGACCCATCCATCAACCAGAGAGGGTAGGACCAGGCTTTGCAGCACCAGATGGCTTTCTAGATTCTTCTGGTAGACTC
The DNA here is from genome assembly GCA_963575035.1 of Avahi laniger. Classification (NCBI taxonomy): domain Eukaryota; kingdom Metazoa; phylum Chordata; class Mammalia; order Primates; family Indriidae; genus Avahi; species Avahi laniger. The sequence continues at coordinate 46,001 of CAUYSK010087769.1, read as the reverse complement.
CTGCTCAGGGCCTCCCTGGTCCCTCATACCTTTCCTCTGTGACTTCTTTCCCCTCATCCTAGGTTGTAGAAACCTCCCTGTCTCAATGAGGTCCACTCTGACCATCATACTTTAAATACTATGTTTATCAAGGAACAATTTGCATGCAATTAGAGGCATGGATTTTAAGTGTGTTGTTCATTGAGTTTTAACAAACGCATCCAGGTAACCACCACCCAGACAGAGATACAGAGCACTGACTGTTCTTTTTAAACTGTAAAGTGTTCCTTCCCGTCTCTAGTATTCTGCTTTACTGGCTTTATCCCCCAAAACACTAATCACCTTCTCATTTACTTTCTGATTTCTATATTTATTTATTTACTTACTTATCGTATCTTTACCCAATTATATTATTGTTTGGAATCTCTTTCCCCCCAGTATAATGGAAGCTCCACATGGGCAGAAATGGTTGTTGCTCTTCTTCACGGATGTATCCCTACAGCCTAGCATCAGGCCTAGCACATAGTAGGTGCTCAGTAAGGAGATCTTGAATGAATAAATGAAGCCCTACTTTGTAGATAAGGATCCATGAGGCACAGAAAGGGTATGTTTTTGCCCTAGGAAATAATCATGAGTTGGTGGAGAAGTGGGGATTTGAACACAGTTCATCGGGTTCCAGAGCACCATGCTTTGGTTACACTGCCTCTCAGGAGTGAGAGACTCACCTGATTATCCCAGCCCCAGGCCCAGTTACAGTCCTCCCCTCCCCACGGCGTGCAGCCGCCATCTTGCCCCAGGCGCCATCTTGCCCCAGCCGGCTCTCACTCATTCCCGTTCTCTTTGATCAGCTTCTCGGGCAGAACTTAACACCCACCGAAGGTGGAGACCACCCTGTGTGTACCTGCGCTCTAGATTGTGAGTTCCTCAAGAGTGGGGCCGTATCTACATCACTTGGGGGACGGTGTGTGTCCAGCATAGTCGCCTCACAGGGTTGAGAGCAGAAATGCTGAGTGAAGGGGTGGGGGCATAGGTGGACGCATGCACGGTGGACGGACAGACTCTCCCTCCCAGCCCTGCCCCTTGGGGAGGGGACAGCAGACAGTGGATCGCCTGAGGGAGGACGTTTTCCCAGGACCTCTCTCTAAGGGACAGGTCTCTTGTGCAGAGGACTAATGGCTGCTTGACTCTCACCTTCTGTGGAGCCCCTGCGCTGCCTAATTCCAAGAGAACCCTCTTGCGGACGTGCACGTACATCCATCTGCTTTCCGTCCCTCCCTCTGATGGCCTTCCTTGTCAGTGGGCATATCACAGAGTGAGGACTGTGTTGATCTGTCGGTTAGGGTCCCCACCCACCCTCCCCTAAACACAGGCATTTTCACAAATTGCTCGGGGAAGAATGAAATAGTACAGCCCTCCTGAGGAGGGACATTCGATCTTATCTAACAAAACCACATGCATTTACCCCTAACCCACAGTCGCATGTCCAGGAGTCTACCCTGCAGATGCACGTCTGGCAGTGCTGAGCAGACACACACGTGGTGGGCACTGCAGCGGATCTGCAGGAGATGCCCCTGCGTGGGAGGAAACCTGAGTAAACAGTGGGGCATCCACACAATAGACACCGTGCCGTTGTTTAAAAAATAAATGAAGAGTTCCATGTTTTGATATGAAGTGATTTTCAGAATATGCTGTTAAGTGAAAAAAACCAAGGTATAAAAAAGGATTTACTGTGGGGCCATTTTTTTTAAATAAGAAAGAAAGGAAAGGAAACGCATAAACATCTGCTGATTTTTGCCAACAGAAACACTATAAGGATAACCTCAAAATTAAGAAAATTGGTTACCCTTGAGGGCTAGGTGGGGATAGGATACTTGTTTTCCGAGCACACCTTTTTGATTTAATTTTCACTTCTGTATCAAAAATCAACTCAATAAGATTGGGGGGAAATGCCTAAAAATGATTAAGAACATAAATGAACCTAACTATGTGTCCAACTGATGTCATAACCATATAAAAGAGAATTTTTTTAGAAATCGTTAATCCAAGTTTTAAAAAAATCCCCTCAACCTTCTTTCATTGTCTGACTCGGTCCATAACAGGCGCTCAATACATGCTTCTTTGAGTGATGAGTGAGTGAGTGAATGAATGAATGAATGAATGGCTCAAGGGCAGAAGAAGCTGAGAGTCCTACTGTCCCCTCAACTCGGATGTCTTGACTCAGGTCACAGTTTGTGCAATTTACGTTCTGTTAAGATCAAGTTCCTGTCACACAAAGGAGCCACGAATCGGGCCGTGGCCCAAACTCTCCCGACCCGCTGCTTCCCAGGCAGGATTCTGAAATCGCGCCGTACTCGCCGTACTCACCGGCCACTCTCTCCACGGCCTCCCCGGTCTCCCGTGAAGTTTGCTTCATCCAACACTGCTGCTTTATTTGTTTGCTAGGGCTGACATAACAAAGCACCACACGCTGGGTGGCTTAAACAACAGAAATGTGTCGTCTCACACTTCTGGAGGCCGGAAGTCTGAGATCAGGGTATCGGCAGGGCTAGTTCCATCTCAGGGTACGAGGGAGAGTCTGTTCCAGGCCTCTCTCCTCGGCTCATACGTGGATGGCCGTCTTCTTCCCGCGTTTTCACATCCTCTTCCCTCTCTGCTTGTCCTGTGTACAAATTTCCCCTTTTTCTAGGGACACCAGCATATCGGATTAGGACTCTAGGGACCTCATCTTAACTTGATCATCTGCAAAGACCCTAACTGCAAATAAGGCCGCTTTTCCCAGGTACCAGGGTTAGAACTCGAACATCTGTTGGGAAGACACAGTTTAATTCACAACCTTTGCCTACGAACCTGCCTTAAACAAGGGCATTGCCAGCAACGAGCGGGATCATTGTGGAGCTTAATCATTAATACTCATAAAGTACTAACAGCAGTGCCTGGCACGTAGCAAGTACATGATTGGTATTTTTATTATTGTTATCGACTCAGCCGTGGTCTCCACACTCATGAATACCCTAAGGCTCACCACTGAGCTGAGACCATCCCCAGTGGGGCACCCACCACTCGCCCTCATCCCACCCCCCTCCAAGGCTGCTTACCCGGCTCCCCCGGCCCACAGCCCCAAGGGACAGGTCTGCTGCTGTGTCTTCCAAGCTCAGAAGAAGCACAAACCACTTATGAAAAAAATGCCAGCAGCCTCATTGACACTTTGTCATAGATGTGGCCATAAAAGTTTCAACCCTCCAGAGCTGCCTCGTAATGTTTACAACTATTCGCAGGGTTTAGCTTCAAGAGGACACCCGAGGAGCAGACGTGTGCTGAATTGGCAGATCCCAAGGTCTTGAGGCAGCAGAGCAAAAGGCTGGGTCTGCCCGGGATAGCACACAAGGAGGGGCAGGGAGGGGAGTTCTCCTTTCAGCTCAAGGAGCACAGACGATGCACAGACCTGCGACTGCTTTTGCAGAGGACTCAGGGCCGTGTCTGTCTGGGTCAGGCCCGGAACTGTGGTTGCACCATTCAGTTAGGGTTGGAAAACCTCGGCCACCCCTCCTCTCTCCATCAAACATCTGATGTAAATGTCAAATAATTGCATCAGATATTAAGCAATGGTTTCCAAAGGGCTGGTGACACAGGAGGCAGCCCCACCTTTGGTGCGGTTCAAGGCACGGAGGTTCTGCGTGCTGCCAGATGAAAGAACACGTTTGTGTATGAAAAGAAGAGCCACCCAACAAAGGACAGAGAACAGCGTGCATCCCACTCTCGGTGGCCTTGGTGATGCTTGACATTTCTGGGAAATGAATTTAGCGCAAAAACCAACAATTCAAAACCTTGTGCCAAACAACTGATGCGAATAGAACCGGTGGGAGAAGAAACAATGGGAAGTTGAAGTACGTCCTAAAATAGGCATCGTTTGCCGCTGTGGTCTACACAAGCAGAGAAAGATGAGTTGCCAAGGGAGTTTTAGGAAAGCAGGAAACAAGGCGGGAACGCGGGCCTGGCTCTGGAGGGGAGAGTACGCGTGCATGGGCGCCAGGGGAGGTGCGAGAGTTGTTCGCCTGACTTACTCAAATTCTGGATCTGTAAATTCCCAGCAACCTGTCCCAACCCTACTTCTGATCCCTCGAGGGCTTTGGCCACTGACAAAGCCCTGCCCCAAGTGACCAAGTGCCCTCCCACAGCCCTCTCCTACTCAACATGTCCAAAATTGACGTATTCTCTCACGGCTCCAGCTCCACACCTCCAAACCCGCTCCACGCCATCATTCTCCCTCTCGGAGAGGGGCCTCAATGTCTCCTTCTGTAAAATGGGAGTAACACCAGGACCTGCTTCCTGTGCTGGATGGGAGAATTCAGTGACTTAAAACTTGTACCCACTTAGAGCAGGGTCTGGTCTACATCAGACACTCAAACAATCCCAGTCCCCAACCCAGATGCTTGAGAGACACCCCCTTTTCCTTCCCCTTCAGACCATTCACATCCTTCCAGGCCCCGGGTACTCTTACTTGGGAGGCTATAACAGGTTGAATAAGTGTACCCCCAAAGTTCATGTCCACCTGGAATCTCAGGCTGTGACCTTATTTGGAAATAGGGTCTCTGTAGTTGTAATGAAGTTGAGCTCATTCTAGATTAGGGTGGGCCCTAATCCGATGACTGGTGTCGTTCCAAGGAGAGGACACAGAGAGACACACAGAGAAGGCAGTTGCGTGACCACAGAGGTGGAGATTGGAATGATGCAGCCACAAGCCAAGGGATGCCAAGGGTTGTCCGCCACTACCAGAAGCTGGAAAAGGCAAAGAAGGACTGTTCCCTGGAGCCCTTGGAGGGAGCGTGGCCCTGCTGACATCATGGTTTCAGACTTCTGACTCCAGAACCATGATGGAATAAATTTCTACTGTTTTAAGCCACCCAGCCTGGGGTAACTTGTTACAGGGGCCCTAACACTAACACAGGGGCCTGTTCCCCCTCACTCTCAGGGTCTTCGAGGGCCTCTCTGTCCCTTATTAAATGGCATTTACACCCAACAACGTAAGAGTTAAACCATGTCACTGTTGACTAGCCACATAACGTGACATTTTGTAGATGTTTAATTAAACTTGTATTGATCATGATTTTGTAATTTTCTTTCCATATTTCACAGCCAATGATTGATTTTCCCAGGTCCCAAACCTTTTCTTCAGCCTTAGAGAAACCTACATCCAAAGTCTGCAAGCCCACAGTGCCTGGCAGATCAAACATCCCCTGGCAAGACGATGCCCTGAGGACGATGAAAGCCCTGCCCAGGAGGCCACACGCTGCCCCTGCGCAGAGAGGAAAGCCAGCTCACTCCAGCGGGCTCCTCCCTGCCCTGCCACAGACGGGCGGTGCCAGGCCCAGTGTGGCCCTGGCTCTCCTGTTTGAGAGTGGCGGGGGCAAGAGTCCACTCTCTCCCCACTCCCTGGGCACTGGGCTGTGGTCAGGTGACCCAAGCTCAGACAGTCAGACTCCTGCAGAGCCAGACAGAGGTTTAGCCAAGGGCCCTGGGGGTGGAGGTCAGCAGAGACCCTCCCTAGCGTACCCGGTCTCCTCCAAGTCTCCAGAGTATCTTAGAGACTAAGACGTTAGGAGAACAAAGGCCCCAATGCCTAACCTGGGGGACAGGCCGGCCCCCAATGCTGCACTGTTGTCCCTGGCTTCAGTGACCCCTTTTGGCAGGTCTCCCACCTGCCTGGCCCCCTCTGCCTTTGGGCTACTGAACACTGACTGCATTCACAAGAGTCCCCTCGTACAGAGGCAGCACCTTGGAATCAGACAGACAGGGTCCGTCACACTCACGTCATTCTGAGCAAGCCACAGCCCTCACTGAGCCCCCAGCTTTCGCGTGTGACAAATGGGGGCATTTCCATCCACCTGGGTGCCCGTGATGATCAAATGGAGCCTTAAGCTCCTGTTGTGTGGCCGCTTGTTTATCGTCCCCTGGGTGGCTGGGCTGTGCGGCAAGACAGAGTGAACGAGGAATGAAGACAAGGTTAAAAGGCAGATAAGTGCCCCCCAGGGAAGGGAAGAGACCAGGTGGCTGAGGACAGACAACACACGCACTCCAGGCTGCAGGGTGCCGCATCTACTTCGATCTTAGTGCCCAAGGTCCAGCCCGTGGCCAGTGGATCCACCCAGCAACTGCCCCGGGCAGTGTGGCAGCACGCACCCCACTTCCTGCTGCGGCAGGAGGATACCCCCCACCTCCATGGGGTTGGGGGGTCTGCCTTTCCCAGTGCTGGATAAGTGGTACCTAGACTTACCAAGATTTCTTTCCAGAGCTTTCTCCCCTTCCTAACCACTGTGGCCGTAACTCTACTGAACCTTATTTCACAGCCTACATGTCCTGGACAAGTGCCATCAACCCACACATTAATAGGGTGGGGAGACCTGGAAGAGCAGAAGCTGGGACTGAGAGCTTTGTTCTGCCTGGAAGGCAAGTCCCCCAGGGAGGCTCACCCTGGGTTTGCATTGCCAAGTTTGCCTGCCCGCCCCCACCTCGTCTCCCGATCAGCTTTCATATCCTTTCATCCTCCAGCCATCTTTGCACACCAAGTCTGCGCTCTCTATGGCCTGGAACCTTCCCCACTACATCCTCCCGAGGGACAGAGCCAAGGGAGATCTGTCTATCGGGGAGTAAGTGTCTAGCATGTGGCTGGACACCTTGAAGGTTCTCGTAAATCTCTGTAGAGTGAATGAATGAAGTGGGTCTCAGGTTAGGTCTAAGGGAAAGCCCACTTCATTGCTGACTTGGTGACACAGTCAGTGGCCTGTGACCTCTCCCGGTGGGGAGGATGCAGGATCCAGCTCCCACCCATCTGGGGACACTGAAGTGTCTTTCAGTGTATCCACCTGTAAAGTGGACTGACCACATCTCCAGCTCAACCCATGCCATGGTTGTAGAAGGTCGTGGCGCCCTATGGCTTGTCCCACACGCTTGTCCCGCAACTTGCAAAAACAGGATGCAAGTGGCAGCTGGATGCCCAGTCCCCACGGCTCTGTCCATCATAAACCTCCAAGATTCTGACGTCTGTGTTGTATGACTTTTAACTTCTCCTTTTTAACTAAGAATTAGCTCGGAGGTAATTGCTTAAATCACATTGAGGAAAATCAATATGGAATAAATTGAACGTAAAGCTAAATTTATCCTGAGCGTGTCCCTGTCGCCTTTGCGTAATACAATGACAAAGCAACTATTTTATCTTCTAGGCTTAGAGTTTATTTTTGCTGGACATCTCGAAAGAAGATGTAATTATAGGGCCCATTTATCAACAAGATTAAGGAAATGGAGGAATGGGAATTGCTTTGCAAGAGTTCTGGAAATTACATCAACATGACCCTGAGGTGTACATTTTTCATGCTATGTCCAGCAAATTTCTTGAATTAGGCAGTTTTCTCTCCTCCCTCCGGGCTCCACAAATCAGCACATGCGAGTGAGCTGACCAAGAGGCGGTGTAGGGGCAGGCACCCGGGGGCGGGGGCGGGGCCCCAACTCCCGTCCAGGACAGAAGCCTCCTCATCTCAGCGCCAGGCTGGCTGGCAGGAGAAAGACTTGTTTTTCTGCAACTGCGTTGCCAAGGATACAGCATCCGGTCCTCCGGATCTGAATGAAAGAGCCTAGTTTCCGGGTTTTTTTGTGCATTTCATAATTTAGAATGTGTTCAGGTTTCATTTGCAACCCAGCCTGCCGGCCCGTCTTCCCCACAACTCTGCAAACTTGCCCGTAATGAGCATGAATAAATCAAGTCTCGGCTCTAGCTGCCTCGCCAGGGAGGAATTTGGGGGTGTTGGGAGGATTGGAGGATTCTCCTGGTCGGGGGGTGGGGTCTCAAGACTCCCCCTGGGAATCAGGGCAGACCAGGGTCACCCAGGGGATTTTTACAAAATGCACCCTCCCAGCCCCCCACTTAGGGGGTGAGGCCCAGAAGTCTCCCAGGGGGTTCTCGTGCCCACTTTGCTCTAGAACCTGCTCAGGTCCATCACCTTCACTTCCCATGAGGCAACAGGGGCCCCAGGAGGGAAGGAAGGTGTCCGGAGTAGATGAGAATTAGTGGCAGCTCCAAGACTAACACCTCTGGCAGTGTAGTCTCAATGGCAGCGCTGGGCCCAAGGGAATTAAGTGTTCTGATTGGCCAGTGTCCATTCCTGGGCCCACAGGGTAAGGCTGATCAGCCCAATCCACATGGACCCCTAGTGGAGGGAGGGTCCCCCTGGGGAAACCAGGGCGCTTCTACTGAGAGAGCGGATGTGAATGGCGACAGCCATGGGGGTCCCTGTAACCCTAACCCTAACCCCACCCTCTGGAAGCTGAGCAGAGAGCACCTAAGGCCCACAGGAGTAGCCACTCCACAGAGTCAGGACTCAGGCCTGACACCCCAGTGCATTCCAGAACCTTCTGGAACCTTATCCATCTTCTCTCCCGGCTCAGCAAAAGAAAACTATGAAAGTGCAAAGGATCTCAGGGAGTCTGTCTGCCACAGAGGAAACAGCGAACACATGTGCAGGGTTGGATTCGAGAAGAAAGGAAAGGAAAAAAGACAGTCCGGTAGCTGGGGGAGGAAGAAGGATGCAGAGGGGAGGAGCCCGCCAGGATCTTGAGCTGAGAAGGCCCAGAGTGGACAGTTTATACACAAATGTCCACTGAAAAGAAGACCCTCGAAGGGAAAACAAATAAATAAATAAGGAGCTGAAGTCAAGCCAGCCAGGTTCATCTTGACAGGTGGGTCTACACCCGCGGCCCTTCATCCGCCCAGAATCCACAGCCACCTGATATTAATGTTCCTTTGATGCCTTTTACAGCAGGGCCCTGGCATTTCCTGATTCAAGACAACAGAGCATTTGGATTTTTTTAATGGCAGAATTCTGAAGCTAATTAGGCCATTACTCTTCAAAGGTTTAATTTGCTTTGATGGGCCAATCTATAATCATATTTCCAAACAGCTTCTATTTAATTACTGCACAAAATGAATGAGGTTCTTGAGCAATTTGCGTCCGATAAACTCACTGCTATGGTCTGAATGTTTATGTGCCCCCCAAATTCATACGTTGAAACCCAACCCCCAGAGTGATGGTATTAGGGGGCGAGGCCTTTGGGAGGGAATTATGTCATGAAGGTGGAGCTCTCTCTTTCGGCCATGTGGGCAACCCCCAGAGCTGCCTAATAACTTCCTGGGGGGGATTTAATGTACAGTTATTCACATTTTTTTTCTGTTGTTTATAATCAGATACACTTGACTGATGCGGGAACCACAGCGTTGCCACTTGGAGTGTGGGTCTGCAGGCAGGGAGGGGGCTGAGCTGATGCTGCACCGGGCTTGCTCCATGTGGAGCCCCCTGCACCCTCCGGCCCTGACCACGTGCCTTGTTCAGCTCATCTAGATCCTGTTTGGTGCGGAGATGCCACTATGAATAAGGCAGTGGAAAGAGCACTCGTCAAGTAAGTGATTTCGACACAGCTGGGTGGGCGTCAGGACAGGAGGTGCAAGGCCCCGAGGGAGCACAGATGAGGGCACCTAATCAGTGTGGGCAGGTGGACAGGGATGGGGAGGGGACACAGCTGGCAAGTGGGAGAAGAGGATGGAGCTGGGGTGACGCGCGGCCCTGGTTTGCCTGGGACTGTCCTGGTTTTAGCATTAAAAGTCCCATGTCCTGGGAAACCCCATAGGGCAAGGCAACCTGGATGGTCAGTCCCCTGAGATGGAGCCCCCAGGGGATTCGTTTGTGCCTGGAATGAAGCATGTAGGGCAATGGGTGGAGAGAAATTGAGATGGTGTGGGATCACCAGGGGACTTGCTGCCCACAGAAAGAGCTCTGGATCTTAAATCCCAGATCCAGGAGCAGGGAAAGCGTGAGATGACAAGATCTGTGGATCCCTCTGCCTGCTCTCTGCAAGAAGAAAGCAGTGTCGGACAAGAGAGGGGACAGGGAGGCCAGTCAGAAGGCTGCTGCAAAGGCACTTCCACACAGGGATACCGTAGTGGCAATGGGGGTGATTCAAGAAGTGATTCTGAGCCTCTGGGGGAGGGGCTGACGACAGAACCACCCCGAGACCCTGGTTAGAGCCACGGCCCCCTCCTCTGATAGCGGCTCCCAGCATCCTGCGCACACATGCTCCTCTCGGCACACACGCTGTTGCGGGCAGTTCCAGGACTTTTACAGACCCCTGAGATTCATCCTGCACCCCAGATTCTGAACCCCTAAATTAGTGCTCCAGGCAGCCACACACTGCCCAGTGGCATTTGCCATTCTTTGGCAATCCAACATCATGCCTCCCCTTCTGGTATTTGCCTCCCACAGCGGGGGTCTGCAGGGCTGAGTCCCCCCCATCTCCTCGCGGCTGGGCAGGGAAGACACTGACGTGGCTCGTCCATCCGACTCTGGGTCTCATCAGAAGCCTTAAGACTGTGGAAGGTTCCTTATCTGCGGCAGTAGCAGTGACCAGCCCTTTCTGAGGCCACAGTCATCCCTGCTTCCTGGCCATTTCCCACCCAGGTAGGTCCTCCAGTCACCTGGCCATGCCGGCAGGGAGGGGACACAGGCCTCCAATAAACCCCTCTTTGCTTAAGCTCATTCCCAGGCCTGTTTTGTTCAAGTGCATTTTATACATACAGCAAGCAGGTGGTGGATCCGGGATCCAAACTTGGGCTATTCTGATGCATGGCCCATTGCGTTTTCTTAATATCTCGCTGCCTCCTCTCTTTTATTTGAAGACAATATTATGGATGAAGGTACAGCCTGCACTTGGCTGAAATACAAATGCATAAGTGATTTTTTTCCATTCCAAACCTCCACCAAGGAGATCATGCTTGATGTGAACAGATTCTCGGGACGACTCAGCTGGTGGCTCTTTCTCCTCTACAAGGAAATCACACCCGTCTCCGACTTCACCAACCAGCATCAGAGGCCCAGGAAGGAAATCACACATTGATCACGTACACCATGACACTGACTCCAGGAGGCCAGGAGCAGCCACTAGAAGAACAAATAATGAATAACCCTCCCTAAGAGGGAGAGTATGTCCTGACATTCTCCTCCACACGTGGAGGCATTGATTACTGATGGAGTTTAAGGTCTCTGGAAAGGAAACACAAATGTTTAGATACTGACTCAAGCTAAGGATGCTGGATCCTGGTCAGGGGTGATTACCGGAGGCCCTAAAACTGAGGCAAGCTATAAATTACGTCAATAGAAACCTCATTCGGTAGGGCTCTAAAGCACTTGGAATTTTCATGGATGGGAGAAGGACAATTTTTGCATGAGCAGCCAGAAGTCTGGCACTTCTCAGTAGAGGGTGGAGTATTTGTGCCATAATAGCATCCCCGCCGGTGGCGCAAACCCACTCAATGCGACATGGCTGGCCTGGCACTAGCCCCTGGCCTTTGAGCCAAGCCACTGGCCATGAGGAAGCATCCAGCACTCTCTGGGGACCCTCTTGGCCTGAGCCGTGCTGTTGGCTCAGCCCCTGGCCTGGCTGCCCTGCCATCGTTCCTGCTGCCTGTGGTGAAGAATCCAGTGGCCAAGGCATCAGTCCAGGCCAAATGGTACCCGAGGACGCAGCCAGTGCTTTGGGGCATAGCTGCAGAAGAAACTGACCTTCAGGCACAAGTCAGGGTAGGGAGAGACCCCAGCTGAGCTGGCTTCAGCCTCTCCAGCCTGGAGCACTTTGGGAAAAGAAACGGACTGTGCTGGACCCCGCAGCGGGAAACCGCAGCCACCGACTCCGGCAGCCTCTCCCAGGCCACTCAGGCAAGGGTCTGACTGCACTAAGCCTCCTCCTCCCTGTCAATAATGTCACCTACCTCCCCAGACTGTCGTGAGAATTAAATGATACATTCGTTCGCTAGCGCTGTTGTAACAAAGTACTATAGGCTGAGTGGTTTCAACAACAGAAATTTATTTTCTCACAATTCTGGTGGCTGGAAGTCCAAGGTCAAGGTTTCAGCAGGGTTGGTTCCTCCTGAGGCCTCTCTCCTTGGCTTGTAGACGGCCATCTCCTCCCATCGTCTTCACATGGTTGTCCCTCTGTGTGGGACATGTCCGAATTTCCTCTTCTTAGAAGGACACCAGCGATGTTGGATTAGCGCCCACCCTAATGACCTCACTTTAACTCAATTACCTCTTTAAAGACCCTGTCTCCAAATACAGTCACATTCTGAAGTACTGGCGGTTAAGATTTTGCTGCATGAATTTGGGTGGGATGCAATTCAGTCCCTAACAAATGAGATGCGTCATGGGGACCGCCGGACATGTGGAAGGTGGTTAATAAGCAGTGACAAGCATGAGTCCTTTCCTTAGGACCACTGAGAAGGCAAGCAGACACACAGTGGAGAAAACACCAGCGTTCTGGCATTTTTCCCCAGTGAGCCCTTCTCTCCACCAGGAAGCCATCCTGGGCTTCCGCAGCTGGCTCTTTTGGAGAGGAAGTAATTCAGTTGCATCCTGTATAAGCCTCCATTTCTGCGCTGGCTCCTCTGAGCCGGTTCACAATCTCCCTCGAGCTTCCAACGATGGACTAATTGGGCCCTGGGCAGCAATCCCAGGGCCGCCGCACCCGCAGCTCTGGCCACGCAGACATCCTTCGAATGAGGAGGAACGGTGCCTGCGCAGGAATGTGTTTAGAATTCCTTCCCACTGTTGATTCTGTTGGGTCATGGGGCAGGGAGGCAATTTCTGCCCCTCTGACTTTTTTCTTCTTCTAACCTGAACCTCTTGGTGAGATTTTTCCTCCTGGGACATTCCCAGAGGCCCCCAAGACCATCTACCCAGGAAAAGTGCAACCACAAACCCAGGAGGCAGGTCCTCCACACTCCAGCCAGGACCCAGCAACAGGGGCTCCCAGCAGCCCGAGAAAGGGGAGAAGAGAGAGACGCTGGACGGACTACAAGGCAAGACGTGATTGAGAAGCATCTTCTGAGATTCAGAGCATTGCCTGGTAGTCTCCCATGCTCCCCACAGGTTCAAAAAATCTTCCTAACCCAAAACAGGCTTTTCGACGCCAGTTGTGTCAAAGGTCTTCCTGGCCTTCTCTGACTCTTCTTCCCGCCATGTGCATCTGTGTTCTTGATGTCTTGATGACGATTTGACGCGTTGCATCAATTGGGAGATTTTCTCCAAAACCATCAGCAAGTTGGTGATGATTCTCTGCAGCAGAAGCACCACCAGGGCTTTTTTCATTTTTTCCATTTAAAAATTGGATTAGACTGTCCCCGGGGCCTGTGTGTGTATAAGAGTTATTTTGAGTCCAGATAGTTTTAGCTGATACAATTTATGGGGATGTGGCCCCTGCATCATGAAATACAGTGCATTTGTCCACTATGCAAAAGACTAGGCTCTGGTCCCTGCTGAGCCTCACTTTTGAATATGGAATTTTTTTTTTCCTACCTGGTGGATCCCAGTAGCTGCAAAACCAGCATTTGGGGTGAAGCTTCAGGACCTGAATTGTATATAACGGAGCAAAAGCAACCCCCTCCAGCCTCCTTCCTCCCCAAATCATGAAATTTCTCTGGAGATGCCTTCATGTCATCTTGCCACTCCATCAAAACTCCTTCCTTCTTTCCCTTGAAAATTTGATGAGACTCAAATAGCAGCTTTCGTCAAGAATTTCTGAAGACAGTGAGAAGGATGGCAGGCCTCCCCCACGGCCGCAGCCCCCACGCCACGCTGCCGATGCCTTTGGGAGGAAACGCCAGACTTGTCCCTGCATACGTGTGGCTCCTCTGCAATGCACATAAGAAATGAATGAGGTCCCTCAAAAAATTAAAAATGGAAACTACCATATGTTCCAGCAATTTCTCTTCTGGGTATATACCGGAAAGAATTGAAGGCAGGGGCCCAAAAGATATTTGCACATTTATGTTCATAGCAGCATTATTCACAATAGCCGAGTGGTGGAAGCAACCCCAAGAATCCATCAACAAATGAATGAATTCACAAAATGTGGTCTGTCTATCTGCACAGTAGAATATTATTCAGCCTTTAAAAGGAAGGAAACTCTGACACACGTGACAACATGGATAAACCTCTTAAAAATGGTTAAGATAGTCAAGTTATGTACGTAGCGGCTTTGCCATTTTTTAAGAAAAAAACAAATGAGAAATTATACATTTCATTCTGTAACACTTGGGTTCAAGAACATTAAAAAATAATAAGTCAAATGATAATCAAAATGGAAGAGCTAGAAACTACTGCAGGAAACCTGAGTTCACCGCCTCACTTTACAGAAACGAACTGATGCTCAGAGAAGGGGCAGGGCTTGTCTGAGTGGCAGAACGAGTTAGCAGACCCAGGCAAACAACCGCAGTAAACCAGCTCTTAGCCAGGTCTTTCCCGGTTGGGGGGACCATGTGTGTCGGCAGTAGCCGATTCCCTGCCACTGGGCCAAACTGCAGTTGCTGTGACCCCCAGGGAAGCAAAGCTGGGCCTGAGGCCATCCTGCTGCCCAGCACTGGGGAGGGAGACAGACACCCGGGCTGGTGCTCGGCAGGCCGGGGAAACCCCCTCGACTCCAGCCCAGTGTCAAGTGGACAGTCGCCTGGGGATGCCGGTGGCAGAGCTGCAGGGGAGAAGAGTGAAGAAAGGGTCCCTGTGTTTGGAAAGCAAGAGCCTCCTGGACTCTGCAACCAGCTGCCAAGATAGGGCTTTCTTGGTGTGGGGGTAGTCCAGGGCTGGGGAGGGACGGCCACCAGGAGGACTTCCCAGATCCCAGGGCCCGGCTGGCCCGCCACAAACATGTGGGCTCATGGATTTGTCTCCATCCCTCAGGAGGCTGGGCCTCAGTGGAGCTGCCCTGCTACCCATGTGCGCAATATTCAGAGGTCTTGGCCAGCCCTGGGGAGGCTCCCACAGGATGGTGGGAGTCAGAGGCCAGAACCCACCCCAGGGAGCCCAGGGACTCCAAGGATGCTCCAAGCTAGAGCTGCTTGGGAGAAGATTGGGAGTTGGGATGAGGTCTGGGTACCAACAGTTCCCATCATCTCCAGACGAGGCCTGTGCCCCCAGCCTCTGCATCTCTCCCACCTGCCCCTTCACCCCTCGCCGAAGGCACGCCAGCCATGGAACGTGTATAAAATGGCGCAGCCACTGTGGAAAACAGTGTGGCGGTTCCTCACCAAGTTAAACCTAGAACTATTATATGATCCAACAATTCCACTTCTGGGTACATGCACCAAGAACTAAAAGCAAGGACTCGAGCAGATATGGGCCCACCCATGATCACAGCGGCATTATTCACAGTAGCCAAGAGGTGGAAGCAGCCCCCGTGTCCATCAACAGCTGAATGGACAAAGAAAATGTGATCTGTCCATACAACGAAATATCATTCAGACTTAAACTGGAAGGGAATTCCGATGCATGCTACGACACGGATGAATTTTGAAGACATTATGCTAAGTGGAAACGTGTCGGCCACAAAAGGACTAACACTGCATGGTTCCACTTACAGATGTACGTAGTGCAGTCAAATTCAGAGATATTATCAGAAAATGGAATGGTGGCTGCCAGGACGAGAGAATGAGGAGTTAGTGTTTAATGGGAACGGAGTTTCAGTTTGGGAAGAAGTTCTGGAGATGGATGGCGGTGAGGGTCGCATGACAATGTGAACGTGCTTAATGCCATGGAACTGTAGACCTAAAAATGGTTAAAATGGTAAATTTTGTAATGTGTATTCTACCACAATAAGAATAAATAAATAGGGCTGTTTCAGGTGTTAGGATTGCCACACGGGTGCAGGGAGGACATGGAGGTGTGTGTGGTGGCAGCAGGTGGTGGGGACAGTCCCTGGGAGGTGTGGGGCTTGTGCTATGCTGGGAGGTGACAGCAGAACCTTGACATGTGGCTCAGTCCCAGGCAAATGGGCTTCCACAGCACTCGTGCTGGTTGCATCTCTGGCGCGTCATCCTTCTTGACTTGGTGGTGTTTTTCTTTGTGTATCTTTTGTCATGACTGGTTTGCTGATATCTAAATTAAGAAACTGGTTTCTGGAATGAATTCTGAAAATGATTCCAAACTTTCTTTTTTTTTTTTTTTTTGAGCAGAGTCTCACTTTGTTGTCCAGGCTAGAGTGAGTGCCGTGGCGTCAGCCTAGCTCACAGCAACCTCAGACTCCTGGGCTCAAGCAATCCTCCTGCCTCAGCCTCCCGAGTAGCTGGGACTACAGGCATGTGCCACCACACCCGGCTAGTTTTTTCTATATATTTTTAGTTGTCCAATTAATTTCTTTCTAATTTTAGTAGAGACGGGGTCTCGCTCTTGCTCAGGCTGGTCTCGAACTCCTGAGCTCAAACGATCTGCGCGCCTCGGCCTCCCAGAGTGCTAGGATTACAGGCGTGAGCCACCGCGCCCGGCCACCAAACTTCTTAAATACAGAAGACAGACAGGATTGTGCAGCAGCAGAATTTCAAAGCTGTAAGGGACCTTCCTTTCATTTCACACTTTCTGTTACTCGTTTGGAGAACTCTATTACATGGGTAGGATCTCCCCCATTCATGGCTAAATTCTTACAAATAGATCCTTTGGTTCATGTTTCAAAACCTTTTTCAAGCATATGATGGATTTACAGGGGCTGAATATGACAGGATTTGTACTTATAAATAAATAAAGCCACTCAGACACTCAGAAGTGGTCCAGGGCTTTGCTGTTCCCAGGATGGACGAGATGGCGCAGTGGACGTAGCCCTGTGCATCTCGCAAACCCAGGACTGTCTGTCCCGGGTGTCCTGGTGCTGAGACAGCCTGCCCTCGGTCTGCAGGAGGACCCACTTTGTCTCAATAAACCACCAGACAGAAACAGCCCTGGGCACCTGTCACATGAGATTAAATTCGGAGAAAAGGGCCCTGGGGAGGCACAGGGCTGATGCCACGCAAGGAGGCCAAGGAGCTCAAGGGTGTTCTTCATGTTCCACCGTGTCAGAGGCGGGCAGAGAGTGTGAGCGACGCACACCCGGTCCCTGCGCATCTGCAGACGGAGGGAGCAGGGCAGGGGACACTGGGTCTGGGTGAAGGGACAGAGCAGCTCCACATCCACAGGGCCTTTTTAAGAGCTCAAGCTGTGTGACCCAGTGTGACCTCGAGATCACCCCTCTGCTCCCCCAGCCTCGGATTCTGCCTCTGTAGAATGAGGGTGGGACGGTCACCAAGGGCTGTCCAAGGACAGCAAACACCTGCAGTTCTGTGAAAAGAGCGAACGTGTCCCAGAAGTGTTGGATGTCGGAGCTGGAGGGTGTAGGAGGTGAGTCACCCCTGGTTGTCACCTGGCTAGTGCTTCCAAGTGATCTGGTGAACTCGTCCCCCTGACCGAGAGTCGGCTCTGGGGGCTCTGCGGTGGCCTCTGCTCCTGTCTGTATCCGAAGGCTCTTTGAGGATCGGGAACTGCCACCGCCATCCTGCCGAGCCTGGGCTGGCCCCAGCTGCTCGCCTTGCAGATGACGCCCAGGAAAGATGAGTTTGGTGCCAGGAAAGGTTTTCTGAAAATGAATGATGTGGAGGAGGCAGGTCTGTACGCTTCATTTCTTGGGATCCAGCCGGGCAGGGCCAGGCAGGAGGTCGGGGAGGGGCACATGGCAGGGACAGGGTCTGGGAGCCATCGCCATCCTCTGTGGCCTCTTTGTCACCATGAAAACAATCGCCACGATCATCAGAGGTATTTCCAAGTGCAGGCACTGTATTACATGTGATTTCTATTCCCTCGAGACATCCTGCTACTGTCCCCACTTTGTGGATGAGAAAATTGAAGCTCAGAGTGGTTGAGTGACTGGCTCAAGGTCACACAGCAGGGGAGAGGTAGGGCCAGGATTTGAACCTGCATTTATCCGCCACATACATCAAGAAGCCCCTGAATCCCACCTCAGAGCTGGGGCATGATCAATGGCAGCGAGCTAGGGTGCCTCAGATGGCAGTGGCAGGGTCCCTGTGGGCAGACTCCCAGCCACTGGACTCAGCAGGTTTGAAAGCCCAGGAGCCGCCCCTGCCCCAAAGGCAGCGGAACGTACCCACCAGGCTTAGCATCCGAGCGCTGTGCTGTCCCGCCAGCCGGACAGCAGGCCAGCAGCTAGCAAGGGCGCCATCTCCCAGACCAGCCACGTGTCCCAGGCCAGGCACGTCTGGCCTCCTGCGTGCGCCTCTGAGCAGCTGGCACGTTCCCTCCGCTGCTCCCTATGTCCCTGGGCTGGGGTCTGCCATCCCCCCCGACCCCTGCTCAGTCCTGCCAAGTCTCTGCCCAGTTTCCAAAGCTCTCAGCAGATGCAGGCTCCTCTGAATGAGGTGGCTGCGAATGTTGTTATTTGGGGAGAAATGTTCATTTCCAGCCTCCACACTGCAAACAGACCAACAGACCAGAGCTCATACCCGGAACTGGAACCTACTGACTCCAAGACAGCAGCCGGAATGTGACTTGGTTCCTGGCAGGGTTGGGGTGGTAGGGAGGACCCAAGCCCAGCTGGGGGGCTCCAGGGGCTCTGGCATGTGGGGTAGGCTGGTGGGAGTCGTGTCAGGGACTCGGGGAGGAGAGGTTTGGAAACTGCAGGAGCCAGTCTGGAGTCCACCAGTCACATTTGCCCCCTGTCCCCAGCCCCTGAGCCCAGTGTCTGAATCCCATGGGGCCACATGCTGGATGAGACCAACCTTGGGAAGGACAATTTGCTTGGAAATTCAGCTTGACCCTGAGCACCAGCCACAGGCTCCTGGACCGAGGGCCAGCATGAGGAAGCGGTGCGGTCTTCTTGCTCCTCCTGCAAGGACTGCTTCTCCAACCTCACCCCTCCCCTCCAGCTCGCCCCTTCGGGTCGAGGCTTTGGCTTGCAGAAACCTCCGCTTCGGCGACGCTCGGAGCAGAGTCTGCCTGGTGTGTGGCTCCTGGACACACCCGATGGCTTTTCCCAGCAGACAGGCTCCTGCAGGCAGAGGTACAACCCTGTGGGCTGGGCCCACACAACCCTCCTTCACCCTGTGTCTCCCTCCCGTGAATCTGAGGCCTGAGGGGATAATGCTGCCATTCGGTGGAAGGACCTGGGTCCCTGCGTGACTGTGTGGAACAGAGCACCCACCTAGCCCTCCTCAGGCCATGGCGTGAGCAAAAATAAACCTTCACTGTGGAAAGTCACTGAGATGGGAGGGTGGTTTGTTAGCTTAGCGATGTCCCCCAGGAGCCTGCAGGAGGAACCAAAATGGTGCCACCAAGGCCCTGGCAGCTTCCACAGCGTCCCAAACCAAAGGAACAGAGGAGGGGAATGGCTGGCACCCCCCTTGGCTTCTCTGCCCAGCGCTGACCAAGCCTGGAGACAGGAGCAGAGTTGGGTGGGATGCAGAACGGGGGCCTGTGCCCAGATTGGAGGAGCAGAGAGCATCTCCACATAAACTGGGTGGCAGAGGAGGCTCCTGGGAGAACCGCAGATTAGCCCAGACAGCGCAGCGTGGCAGCAGATGTTTGAAAGTTGGAAAGGCAGTCCGTTCCCTGGGTCTGTAAACACTGAAAGGCGGGAACCCAAACATCTCCCCAAACCACTGATCCACCAACCTCTTGGTACTGAGGAGGAGATTTAAGTGTGGATGTATTGGATTTTGAATATATGAAATGAACCTCAGGCCCAAAAAGAAGGAGAAGGAGGAGGAGGAGGAGATAGCCTAAATCACAAAAACTCCCCTTCATTTACCCACATTGCAGAATGTGAGGTTGCTGACTTACGTGTGAAATTCAGGGGTCTTAGAGTTAGTAGTCACAGAAGTCTATGCAGAAGACCCCTTTATGATATCCCTGCTTACACACCCCTAGTGACGAGGAGCTCACTGTCTCACAAGAAGAACTTTCCAGTTGTTGCAGAAACAAGACCAAGTATTTATCCTTTCTGAAGATAAATGCTTCTGCCAGGAAGACTAAGGGAGGCTCTTTTCACTCTGGCAAAGGACAAGGGCTCTGGACTCAGACTGCTCAAGCCCAGCCCACTTCCTGCTGGCTAAAGGTGCTCAACATCTCTGGGCCTCAGTTTCCTCATCTTCATGGTTAGCCCTGCCAACACCTTGATTCCAGACTTCCAGCCTCCAGAACTTCGAGATAATAAGTTTCTGTTGTTTTAAGCCACTAAACTTGCAGCAATTTGTTGCAGCAGCCCCCCGCTCCCCAAAACTCATCCATCTCCATTTGACAGATGAGAAAACAAGCTCAGAGAGGTGAAACGACTTTGTCCAGGTCACACCCCACTAAGTGGAAGAGTCAGGATTTGAATATGAAATTTCGGCACCAAGGCTCGTGCTGCTGCTGTCCTGCCTCAGGGAAATGTCCACTCTCTCTAGGTCTTGGAGGACTGTCTATCCTAGTTTGAACTTTCGACAAAATAGAGCTTGAAACAAGATGTAGGTGCTAATGCATTACTGGAAGGTGCAATCCCAGGATGGTAAGATGAGGATAGGAAGAAATGAGACAGAATGGTGGAGATACAGACAAAAAGACTCACTTGCAAGCTGCAAAGAGGTGAAGCCATGTGGCCTCACCAAGTGGGCCTTACAGAAAGCCATGCCTCAGAGAAATCTATCAAAAGGAGGGAAGGAGAATTTATCTGCCAATTTCATCCCACCTCCTCCCTACTTTGGTCAAAGTTGGCCCCATGGGTAGTTGACTCACCCATACTCCAGGGGCATCAGCTGACACCTTTGGGTGACTGCTGGGGATGCCCAAGGCCATGCACTGCCCTGAGGGAGGTCAGGTCAGCCAGGGGCACTGGTGAGCCAGGTCGCATGGGCTGTGGTGGCAGCAGAGGCCGGGGCTCTTGGTGAGCAAACAGCTGCAGTCACAGGAGACCCAGGACACAGAGGGGTCCAAGACAGCACATCCAATGTCCTTCCCAGGCCCACTCCTCTCTCACCCCAGCTTTGCTCTTTCTCTCCTCTGAATGCTGCAGAGAATAACTGCCACTGGGTCCCCTGAGACTCCCCATGAAGATGTGGTGAGATCTTGGATTTGAACCCCTGCTCCACAGCTGACTCACTGTGGACACTTAACTCTTGGTTTTTGTCTTCACGTGACTTTATTCCCTGCCTTTGGGGGTAGATCTCTGGATGTCTTAGTTCATTTTCTGTTGCTATAATGAAACACCGCGGACTGGGTAATTTATAAAGAAAAGAAGTATATTTGGCTCAGGGTTCTGAATACTGGGAAGTCCAAGAGCATAGTACTGGCACTTGGGGGCGGGGGCCTGCTTGCTGTGTTATCTGCTTGCAGAAGGGCAAGTGAGAGTGTGAGAGACAGAGAGGAAATCAGGACAAATTCATCCTTTTTATCAGGAGCTTACTCTAGCAATAACTAACCCACTTCCATGATGACAGTATTAATGTATTCATGAGGGTGGAGTCCTCATGGCCTGATCAGCTCTTAATACTGTTACAATGGCAGATAACTTTCTAACACGTGAACTTTGGGGGACATATTCAAACCATAGCCCTAGGTCTCTTCTCTTCCTATAAGGATGCCAGTCATTGAGTCAAGAGTTAAATCATGTCACTCCTCTGAAACCAATTCTCTCATCCATGGATTGGGGGAATGGGGTAGTCTCCAAAGACAGCTCATGACAAAGCACAGCCTCTGGTGTTTGCACCTCATGTGGTTCTTTCACACACTGAACCAGCCCCGTGACTAGAAGGTACCAAGTTAGGCCCAGCCTTTAGAAATAGGAGGGCTGTGAGCTTGAGCTTCTTCCCTCTTGGAATGTGCACATTTGGGAGTTTGAGCCACCATCTAAAAAGCCCAGGTGCTCTCCAAGAAGACCACATGGAAAGGTGAGACCCTTATCTATAGGGAGCAGAGAGAAGCAGGGCTATCTCAGCCCATTCTACAGATGAAGCCAGCTCAGCCACTATCTGACTACAACCCATGAGAGGTTTTCAGTGAGATCAGAAGAACTG
Source organism: Avahi laniger (assembly GCA_963575035.1). NCBI lineage: Eukaryota > Metazoa > Chordata > Mammalia > Primates > Indriidae > Avahi > Avahi laniger. The sequence goes on along the minus strand of CAUYSK010087769.1, from coordinate 24,130 downwards.
CCCTGCTGAGCCCAGCCAACCCACGGGGCCAAGAGAGATAATAATACAGCTGTTTGGAGGTCATTTGTTACAGGGCAATTGGTATATGAAACAGCAGTAATTCATATTCTACCTCCCCCAGGGCTGAAATCTGCAAAAATTCCTGTGTGGAATGTTGGCAGATGATCTTGAGAAATGTATGTTTGAGTGACCACCATGATACAGTATTAATTATAGGAGGATCTTTTGGGAGGCTCCCTTTTCTAACCATCTCTACTCTGCCATCTCTTCTGTGATATTTGAAACTAAGACGTAGAATTGTTGGAAGTGACACAGCCCAAAGAGATCACAAGATTGGGGGTCCCAGTGTGACCCCAGGGGGCCCTTCTGACAGGGATACTGGGCTGTACCAGAACAGCAGTGAGCCTTCTCCAAGGAGGGGTAGCTCCCCTTGGAGCTAGCGGTCTCACTTAGCCCAATCACCTGGGTCCACAGGGAAGGGCCTAGACCCCACTCCCAGCCTTGGCGTTCTGGGGAGGAAAAGCTTCAGGCAGGGACAAAAGTGTAGACAGGGCCCCCAGAGGACATAATCCTGCCCACATTTTCACAGAGTGGCAGTGGCATGGCCTGGCCTATTCCCAGGTCCTGGGTCCCTGTCCAGGGCTCCTCCTACACCCTAACGCCCCTACTGAGGTTGTCCAGGTAAGCAGGCTAGTCCTCTGGGACACAGAGGGGGCAGGAGAACACCCTCTGCTCAGCATCCTCATCCCCTCTGGCTGCAAGTGCAGCTGGACACAGTCTGACTAGTTGTCATGGTTGTCATCTGCCCTGGCAACAAGCCAAAGCTGTTACCGCCAGCGCCATTGCCATGGAAACCCTGAGTCAAGGCCGCACTCGGCAGGGGCTCTCAGAGTCTCTCATCTGCAGGGGGAAGGTGATGCGAGGCAGGCAGCATCTCCTTGGGACTCATTAGGAGAGAGGTGTGGGGGCGACAGAAGGGGGCAGGGGGAAGGCAGGGCGGTAAAGCAGCAACATGGCTCTGGGAACGGCTTGGGGCTGCCAAGCCCAGACCACAAGGCCAGGGTCTCTCCTGCCAAGTAGCCAGATCTGCCATTGCTGAACCCAGGAAACCAGACCCCAGGGCTGGACCCCGCAGCTGCAGCCCTTCCAGGAAAGAAAGCTGAGCGTCATGTGCTGGCTCGGTTGGCTCTGGTCCTCCAACACTCCAAGCAAGGACAACTAAGCACCGTCGGAAAAACGCTGGAAGAGGGGTGAATTCTAATCTGCTCACTCTCGTGGTAGGGGACTGTGGTCTTTGATGGAGGAATTGATAAATCCAGGGCCATGTCTGCCAAGAACTTGGTAGCCCTTTAGCCCTGGAGCTGTGGAGGTGCCCCCTGGGCCTGGGGGATCCATCCCTCCTGATGCTGGGGTCCTGGATTCGACACCTTCTGGGGAGACCCAAGCCCCCTCTGTCCCTCCGCAGCGGACACCCAGTTCACCCAGCGGGTTCGGGCCCTGGCACCAGCTGGGCTCCCAAGCGAGGGGAGTATGATTCATGCGGAGTCATGAATGGGCAAGAAGTGAACTGGTTTCATTCAGTGTTTCTCAACTTTTTTTCCATTATCATCCCTAAGGAGGCTTTTTGGACATTTTTTAACTAATCACTCAACTCCCCGTGAAATGAAATACTCAGGAATAAGATTTTGTGGGGCAGCATTAAACTTTACATGGCCACAAACCGTCGTAATTGCTAAGACTTTCTTCACCCCTCCTCCAAGAACTAGTAGTGGCCCCTTGGGGTGAGGTCACCTCCGTTGAGAATGTACGATCTTGTCGAAGCTTTGGGGCTGCACCTTGGGGTCAGGCTGCCACCCGTTTGCCCATTGGACACTCCACGAGGCCCCCTGGGCTGGGCACCAAGGCCAGAACCTTCTGACACCCGGTCTGTGCCCTGAGGAACTCATTCCAGGGGGGGCAACAGAGAGGGAGGGGGGATCCAGAGACGGGATGATGGGACTGCACTTCCTGCCTGGAAGGGAAGCAGAGAGGCACCTTTCAGGAAGCAGCTGTCGATCCCAGAGCAGGACCCAAACACCGAGAACTTTCGGGGCACAGAGCAAACCCCGTCTCTTAGAAACAGACTCGTGCCCGGCGGCTTGCTGGCCCGGTCCTTCTCCAAGGGCTGGACACTCATGTCTACCACCCGGGACCCCCTTTCCTGTAATGGAGGCCCCTGGCAGGCTGGATCAATGATCGAAGGAGGCGGCTGGAGCTGGAATTCGAGGGGGAGAGAGAGAGATGGGCTGTCTGGTGGCTATGCTGGACCCATCTCCCAACAGAGAAGAGTTTTGTGGTGGCCAAGCCACTGACAGGGCTGGACAGGGCTGGACACACCCCCCTGCTCACACATCTCCCTGAGGGCCCAGCTTCCTGGCCGCACACTTGTACTTCCTTCCGAGGGGTGAAGCTCTGTGGCAGGTGCTACCAGGATCACATCCTCATTCCCTTGGGCCTCACCACTTCCACGCAGGCCACTGTGCTTGCAACTGCCAGCCTCCCTGTCTCATGGCCTGAGGGCTTTCTCCGGCTACCGGAGCCTGCTTGCCGCTGCCTGGAAACGCAGCTGGCCAGACTCCTTGGATGCAGGGTGCTGGCGTATCAACACCCCAGCTCCCTCTCCCGAGTGGATAACTCTGCAGTGTGCGTCTGCGGGGTCTCCCAGCGCTTCCCAGCAGCTCCAGTTGCCCATAGTGGTCACCTGCCTGGTCACTGACCCTTTGCAGGCTGCCGCACTTCACCCCTCCCCTTCCTGGGCCACCTCCAAATAAACCATTTGCACTTGACCCCTTGTCTCTGGGAAACCCAAACTGAGACAGGCTGTCATCCTCCTCTGAGACAATCATTTGAGCTCAACCATTACCTGTGGCTTTATTGATCATACCCTGGGAGTCGTGGTTGTTCTTCAGTCACAACCTGCAAAGATCTGCACAAAGCACAGGGTGCAGAGGAGAAGAGACTTAGGAGAGGATTGGCAGAGGAGGGACCATTTGAACAAGGTCTTGAAGGATAAGTAGGAGTTTGCCTGTGAAGAAGAAAGTCAAGGAATACCACCCTCCCGCCTCGTCTTGGCCCTGAGCTATTTGCAGAATGTGTTACCTGGATATCGATGCCCATTGGCATGAATGAAATGGGAGCCTGTATAATTCCAATTGGATCACTCCTCAGCTCCAGAACCGACAGTGGCTCCCTATGGCCTCCACCAGGCCCAAGCCCCTCAGCCCATCCTTTGAGCCCCTTTGTACACTGGCTCCACCCTGCTTCCATGCTCCCACTCATGTCCTTGCTGCTGCCCAATCACCCTCGCCAGGAAACCCAACCTGGCAAAATCCTGCCAATCCATCCAAAACACCCCCTCCTCCAGGGAGCCTTCTCTGATGACCTCAAATTGCAGCTCTTGTCTTTGTGCCCTGAGAGCACCATTGCCAGACTCTCAGGCACCTCCAAGCTCCATGCAATGGGGAGTCACTGACTTGGGTCCTCGAGGTCAGGACACCGTGTGGGCTCCTTCACGTCTCCCATGGTGACAATGACCCAATGCTTCTGGGACATTCCAAAGCTCCTATACATCTCTCCCTCCACCTTGAATCAAGAATGCATCCCACCTATGCTGGCTGGTTGGGACGGCTCTTACAGGCCTCCGTGCAGTGCCAGAGTTGGGTCGATGCTCTGATTCACGATTTATAAGGGTGAGGATGGAGCTTCTCAAGAAGGCCGGAGCCGTCCAAAGTGCTTTCTAATTAAGCGAGAGATGAGGGTCCGACTCTCTCGGGGAGCAGCCCCTCCTTTGCTCTTCCCCGAAAGGAGGCTTTCTCGGGGACATGATTGACAAGAATGGGGGACGACCTCCCCAGTCTAGGTGGCTTGGGACAGAGCCGATTCCCTGCCGATGAGGAGGAGGCCCAGATCCGAAGTCTTAACATATTCCTTAATTAGAGGCTGACTTTGTCCTCAGCTGCCCACCCGTGCGGTGCTGCGATAAGCCCAGACACCATTGTTGTTTTTGTGCTTATGAGGCGGATCTGCGGCAAGAGCGCATTCGAAATGAGATTACATCTTATACATGTTTAATGTACTGTTCTCGCCATTTAAAATGCAGCTCTATTAAAATAGCAGGAAGGGAAAGTTGACTAACAGAGCTGGGTGTGGAGAGAATAGATCACCAGTGAAATGAATAATATATTAACAGAATAATGATGTTGCTTCTCATATTAATCGTATAAATCACAGAATTCTCGGGCTGTCAGTAGAACTTAGGGAAGAAGAAGAAAAAAAAGAAGCCAACTTCTAGTTTTCCAGCCCCGGAAAGCCTGGGGCCGCTGGGGTGTGGGAGGCGGCTGCCTGGTGGCCGTGCTGGGTGCAGAACTGAGGTTTTCTGGGCTTGCGGACCCGGCTGCCAAGGACCCGGAGCTGCCCCTGGAGGCAGCAGTTATGTTGTTGGAAAACTGCACTCAGCTCCAGCCTGCATCCCTCTCTGATGCCAACTGTTTGCCAGGGATACGAGAAAGCTGAATGAGATGCCAGGGTGGCCAGAACATATACAGACGGTTCCAAAGGCGTGATACAGGCCAGGCCAGTCCTCCAACAGCCAGGTGTCCCTCGCTCCCATGGGAGTGCATCTCGGGGGACACCGTGTCCCCAGCACCGAGCCAGGACCTCATAACCAGCAAGTATCCCATCGTGCCTGCAGGGCCTGAACTGCACAGGTGTGTCGAATGAACCCCTGGAGGGAGGATCAGCACCTCCACCTCCAGGCGCTGCTGAAAGAGAGAAGGCAGGCCCTGCGCAAAGTCGGAAGTGGTGAGTGTGGAGGAGGGTTGTGACGGGGGCAGTGAGGAGGGATTGTGGTGGTTGCGCTTGTTGCAATGGACGCTATCTGCGCGTGGAATTCCCGCACGAGCGCGGAGAATGGAGAACTCAATCCTCAGTAATTATGAGCCACAATCAGGATCCGCGGAGCTCATCATGGGGAGGAAATTAAGGCAAGGAACAGTCCTCAGGGGAGCAAACCAGGAAAATTCCTCCTGTCCCCTTGGAAATGCTGACTGGCAGGGCTTGGTCTGTGTCCCACTTGCGGGGCCTGGGTGCACCCCCAAGGCCTGACCGGGCCACACTGACATTTAATGGTTTAGAGGGTGGAGAAGAAAGAAAGGCCCTTGATCAATCTGAGATCGGAAATCCTGGGATTTACGGCCCTGCCAGCTGTGACACGCAGCCCAGGGAGCATCACAGTCTCTCGCTGGGCCTTACCTCTGTTCGTGCTCACAGGCGCTGTGTGTTTGTCCGCTTTAGAGAGGAGGGAACTGAGGGTCGCAGATGGTAGGGGATGCGCCAAGGCTGCCCAGCTGCCATGTGGGGAGGCAGGTTTGGGTTATTGAGCACATACTTATGACACTCCCACCCCACTGGTGTTGAGCTCAACTGGGTGACTCTGTCAAGGGAACACGAGCTGATGCGCGAGGAACAAAGGCTCAAGATGTGCTCGTATGATTGGGCTCACCCACTCCCTCTTCTGCCATCGCCATGAATGTGCTTCCCCCAGGGGCTGCGGACCCTTCAGCGTGGGCCAAGGAACCAGTGAGTACAGGGCAGCCCTGAGCCACACCCACAGCCTGGGGCAGAGACCCACAGCGACCTGCAGATTCGTGGGCGTAAACACCGACTATTGTGAGCCGCTGAGCTCCAGGCTGGTCTGCTCTGCAGCACTACTATGGCAAGTTCCAGCTCATACAGTTGCAGGACCAGGACTCAGAGCAGGTTTGCCAGACCCCAAAGCCCAGGTTGTCACCAGCGTGCTAAACCACCTCCCATGGGGGCCTGGGGGAGGGTGGGGGCTCACGCAAACCTATGAACTCCTCCTAGTTTGGATCCCTCTGATAAATCCCAAAAATTGTCTTTCTGCATGGAAGGCCCTCACCTTGGCCACAGCTGATACAGGGTCTTCCCCATGGGTCCAAGCCCCCTGCCCCAGCAGCCTTGGGCACCCATCGACATGAGGTTATTAATAATCCCTATAACTAAGTATTTGAGCTCTGAGAGTGTCCACCCCCTGCTGCACCATCTCTCATCATCCTCACCCTCATTCTGTGAAATGGGCGCCCATCACTATTAGCCCCAGTGTTTGCAGGAGGAAGGTGAGGCTCAGAGCAGTCAAGCAACTTGCTCAAGGTCACACAGCTAGGAGACACTGGGCTGTTTCTCCAATGCAAACTGGTCAGATTCCATACAAAGTGTTCCCACCTCCTGTGCCAGGATGTTCACCTAGCGTCCCCTCCCACATGGCCAGGCTTCCACTCTGGGCCCTGGGGTGGAGTCACTGAGCCCACCCAACAATCAGGCTCATTTGTCCCACCTGGAAGGTCGGCACTCAGCAGGCTCTGGCTGATGGTGGAGGAGAGTAAGTGTGTTGAGTCGGGCAGGGCCAGCCAGGCTAGGGGTGAGGCTGACCAGACACAAATACAAGCAGGTTTTTTTTTTTTTTTTAAAGAGACAGGGTCTCACTCTTTCACCCAGGCTAGGGTGCACTGGCATCATCATAGCCCACTGCAACCTCCAACTCCTGGGCTCAAGCGATCCTCCTGCCTCAGCCCCCCTAGTAGCTGGGACTACAGGCCCACATCACCATGTCCAGCTAATTTTTAAAAATTTCTTTGTAGAAATGAGATCTTACTATGTTAACCAAGATGGTTTTCAACTCCTGGCCTTAAGCGATCCTCCCACCTCAGCCTCCCAAAGTGCTGCGATTACAGGCGTGAGCCACCGTGTCCAGCCTAATGTGAGCAGGTTGCAATGGCAGGTGGTGCTGAGCCTGCTGCTGGGGTCCATCAAGGTCTGGGGCACTGACGGACCCACAGAAAAGGTGCCACCTCTGATCACCTTCACTAGACTTTGCCGCACTCTCTGATGGCTGAGAGCTTGGAAGCAGGTGAAACCCACTGACCATTGACTCACTCAGTCATTCTAACAGCCAAGACCACGTCTCACCTGAATGGCTTGAATGTGCCCCCCAAAATTTCATGTGTTGGAAACTTAATCCCCAAATTCATATGTTGATGGCATTTAAAGGTGGGATCCTTGGGAGGTAATTAGGATTAGATAAGGCCTCCAGGGCGGGGCCCCCATGATAGGACTGCTGGCTTTACAAGAAGAGGATGAGAGAGCTCTTCTTTTTTGTTTTTGAAGAGACAGGGTCTCACTCTGTCACCCAGGCTGGAGTGCAATGGCATTCCTCTTCTGGCATACTCTTTCCCCTCTGCCGTGTCATGGAAGGTCCTCACCAGATGCTTACACCATGCTCTCGGACTTCCCAGCCTCCAGAACCATGAGCTAAACAAACTTCTTTTCTTTCTAAATGACACAGTCTGCAGTATTCTGTTATAGCAACAGAAAATGGACTAAAACATAAGGCATCTCTGTTGGGTTGTTGAGCATGCTCGCAGGCTGTGCCCCCCAGCTATCCACAGCAGTGACTGCCCAGGGCCGGTGGCTCCAGCCTTGTCCTCCATGGAGGTGCCACAGAGAGTCTGGCCTTGGGCAAGCACTCAGCACGTTTGGGTCATTGTGACTGTTGTTGCAGTTGTTGTGAGCTGGACGCCCCTTCCCTGGCAGGGACCACATCTGAGTACAGAATTCTGCGGGGCAGGGCTGGCCCAATCCTGGGGAGATGCAGGAGGCTGAAAGGTAAAGCATCTCCATGGCAACCAACCCCTCCCCAGGGGGTCACCGGCTTCTAGCTTCAGAGGCCACAAGAGAGCAGCTGAAACCCATGGGCTGGAGAAACTGGGACAAGGACAAAAGTGGCTTGTGGCACCAGGAGGATCACAAGCTCCCTCAGCCCCTGGGCTGCAGCCGGAGCCAGAGCAAGCTGGGAAAATAGGCCAAAGCACACAAGTCCCGTCCGCACACCTTGTGCCTCCTCTCGCCCTTTGCGATGCACTGGTAAAGGCTCTTGAAAGGACCAGAACCCTGCGGAGGTCTCAGGCCTCGTGTGGGGATAGCTGTGAGCTGTGATGTGGCCACAGATGCCGGCCCAGGCTGCGGGAGACTGGGGCTGGCCAGGGGACCCCGCGGAGCTGTGGGGACTGCTGCCTCCAGCTGGAGCAAGAGAGAAAGAAACCCGAGAATGCCCATCTCTGCTGACCCCTGTGTCCCTAAAAATGCAGAACAGATTATAGCATGTGTAGTTCTGTCTCCACTCCGGAAAACAGAAGAAAACCGGAGCTCAGAAAGGAGAGCAGCTGGCCTCAGTGTCACCCGGCCAGGCCGGGCAGGGCTGGAGGCAGAACCCAGCTGTCCTCACTTCCAGACCAGTGAACTCTCTTACTACTTTGCCAGTGAAATCATTTAGCAAGAATTTTTTTTTTTAATTCCCACGCCCAGGCCAATGAAATCAGAGCATCTGGCAGCGATGGTGGCGGCGGTGGTGGTGGCCACAGCAATGAGATTTTGTCAAAGTCCAGGTGATTTCCCTGGGCAGTCGGGATCGCCGACCCACGCTCTGCCTGGCTTGATCCATCCTCTGCGAAAATTCCCAGCAGTATTTGAAAACTGGTTGCTGATTTTTTTTGTTTTTTTTTTTTAACATTATGATTTAATATACATTTATTCTTAACATATGCAACATATAGTATGAAGATTTCATAGTGAATACATGATATTCACTAAGCCAAAAAAAGGAGGAATTTACATCAAGTTTTAGCTGTATTGCTGAACTACAAAGATGTAATTTATAAACTTCCCCACTTCCCATTCTCTTGCTTGCCAGGGCGTCTATAGAGGGTTCCAAGGTCAAATCGAAATGACAGGTTTCCTGGGCCTTTCTGGGCAGCCTTTGCTGAGTCATGTCCCACTCCCACCCCCTCCCTCCTGAGGGTTTGTCTCCCTCCCTTGCGCTGCCCCAGCCCTCCTGGCTGCCGTCCCATCCTGGGCCTGTGTACCCGCATCGCCGTCACCTCTTCCCCACCCCCCACCGGGCTGTGAACTCCACGGCTAACTCGTCCTCAAATCCCCATCCCCGCTGGCCGACGGATGAATATGGAGGTTCACCTGAGCCTGCAGCAGTTATGACAATGACAATCAGATGAACTTGAGAAATGAATGTGACATGCGGAGACATCTCCACTGAGAGCTTTGATTCATTCTGACGTTCATTCGTCCTGACCGTCTTGCATCACAGCCGAAGAAGCTTCGAAACCCTCTGCCTTTGGGGAATGGAAGCGCCATGAGCGTTTGCACTCTGAGAAGCTGTGTGGTCATTTTTAAGAAAAATTTCCATTTTTCCTTTATCCTAATGTACACAAAATGCACTTTATGGTTCTTCAAAAGACAGTAAACAGCTATGGACTCTATGTCAAGTACTCTTATGGCTACATAAATTATTAAAGGCAGCAACAGGGCTCCCATCATCAAAAGAAACTTATTCCAAGATGAACGGCCATGTAGTGGGACGGAAAGATTGAGGTGCCAGCGCTGGCTGTGGAACGTCCTGGCTCCATGGCTTGGGCAACCCCTGGGCTGCACACAGATGCCCACCCTCACCTCACTGCATCCCCCGGGCCTGAGCCTTCCTTCCCAGGATGCTTTGCTCCAGGTGCCTATGGAGGAGGCTGTGGCCCAGCCAGGAACTGGGAGGAGACTCAGGACAAGTTTGTCAAACTGAACGGGCTCTCGCAGACACAGACTTGCTCCTCCTTTGACCTGGGCGGGTCCCCTCTTGTCTTCTGGTTTGCTTATCGCTTAGAAGACGCTGTGAGCACAAAGTCAGGTCTCTGCTCCTCCCAGGGTGTGCAGGTCACAGGCAGCCTGGGGCAATCTACGTCCGGCTCTGCCCCTCTGGCCAGAAAGGAGATGGGAGATCAGAGGGTTGGGGAGGTTAACAGAACATTCTAGGCCTCATCCATGAGGACCTTTGCTCCAAGGTGGAATAGAAAGAATGAAGAAGGAGGGGAAATTCTATCCTGGTCTCATAAAAAGGCAGCATGAACGATCCCAGCTGCTACTGGACCCATTAAAGACCTAATTTCCATTCACCTATAACTTTATTAGGCTCATCCAAGCAATTCATCAGACAAGACTTTCTTGAAAAGGGTGTATAGTGGCTTTTATTAAAGTGTCCTCTTGGTGGCAAATGCATTAGGTTTTATGGCCCTGCACACAGATCTACCTTCGCAGTGGAAAAGAGCTGCCTCACCATTGCTCAGGCAGACGACAAAGGTTATAGGTGGGACACTGGGAGACCAGATGTCCAAGATGCCCGTCCCCATGCATGAGCCTCAGAACTTGGGGTGGATCCTTGCTGCCTGTCTGGGAGCTTGGGTAAAATTTTCCATCCCAGAGAGCTACCAACCGGCTCTCTTGCAGCACCAGCCCTCCCAACTCCCGGCTGCCCTGCCCTTCAGCTGCATGCCAGAGCCGATGTGTATTTTTGGAAACTGGTCCCTAGGTAGAGCCTGGAGAATCCGGATAAGGGGTGGCCGGGCTGCTGGAAGACTATGACAAGTGGCCCTGGGGGTGCAGGGCTTGGTAGATTGTGAAAAATGTATACATGGGAAGAGACGCGAGAGGCTGGAGGGAGTGAGGGTCCCTCAGCAGCCGAGCGTCATGGAGAAGACAGTCTATGTCCCTCGACAGGCACAGAGAGAGGGAGGGAGGACCCCTAACTTGCCCCCGAGTTTGCACCTCCTGTCTTCCTTGGATAGAAGCCCTTCTGGGGATGAGGGGGTACTGGCATCAGAATGAATCTCCCAGGATTGGGGCTGGCTCTACAGTTTTGCCACAAAGCAACCTGGAGCAAGTTAGTTGGCCTCTCTGAGCCTCTGTCTCCTCATCTGTACGAGGGAGTCACACCCTCCATGATGCCGGGTTGTTGGCTGCATTAAGCAGACCAGTCACACAAAGCACTCAGCAAAGGGCCTGGCCCAGGGCGCGTGAAGCGCACACGCCAGCAGTTAGCGGGAGAATTCCAGCAGCGCCCTGCGACACGTCGCCAGTGGTCTCACCTCTGCTCGGCTGGGGTGAGAAGGGCGAGATGTCAACTCTTCCAAGTTCGTCCCAAGGCCAGGCGGCTACTGAGCCCCTGGGGATCCAACAAACCAAGGGTCGTGTTCTGCCCCAGCTATCATGGGTTTCACATTTGTCCATCTGTCCCAGGAAGAATTTTCAGATGGTTAGCTGCTGTCAACAATAATCGCAACGGTGCTAAAGAGAATCTAGTGAAACCCCACACATCTGTCTCATAGATTGTTGTGAGGATTAAATGAATCAAATCTCATAAAAAACCTGGAGCTGTGTGATGGGGGACGGGGGTGTGCCTGTGTGTGTACATATTTAGAGAGAGAGAGGTTTCTTTGGGATTCTGGCTGGCATCATGAAACAAAACAGTGACCAATACATTTCCCACGGGGAGATCATAGGGTGTTTCATAGGGTGTTTCCCGCACTGCCCACGAGGTCCCCTGGCCACGTTATAGAGAGATGAACAAGCGTTGACACCGGCAGCCCTGCATGAGACTGGGTGTCTTGCGGGGTTTTGAGCAGGGGTGTGACATAATCGGGCCAGGACTTACTGGGCTGCTGGGCTGGAACTAGACAGAACCAACAACAGAAATCCAGGCAAGAGAGGATGGCGACTCAGGCCAGCGTGGGAACAGCAGGAGTGCAAGGAATCGGGCAGATTCTGGTTAAATTTTAAGGTCGCCAATAGGATCTGTCAATACATTGGTGGTGGGGTTGGGAAAAAAGGGAGAAAGGTTCAGGGGATTGCCAGGGTTTGGCCTGAGACATGGGAAGAATGGGAGGGACCAAAGCTTAACGGAGACCGGAGGATCCATTAGAAGGCCACAGGGAGCATGTTCCAGGAGGCACGAGGAGGAGTGATGGGCAGCGAAGTGAGAGACCCAAGGAGCACCCACTGCCCACGGCCCTCCAGCTTGTCTTCAGGGAGGGCTGCCCCGAGGAGCCCCAGCCAGGACAGGGCCCCCCGACAAAGGCCCGAGCCTGTCAGCACATTTCTCAAAGCAGAAAGAGGAAGAAACACCTTCCGGGAGAAGCTCAGACTCCTCACTGCCAGCAGGTGACACTGGCCAGGACTCATCCCCTAAAAGGCACAGTTGACACCTGGCCTTGCTGCCTCCTCCTGGCAGGGCCTCCTGACCGTGCCATGGCACTTCTCAGCCCTGGGCATGCCTCGTCATTCTGCATGGGGATTGGTTTTCCCCGTAAAGAGCCAGAATTCTGTTCACTTCAGAAATAAAATGTGCACACCTGCCAGTGGCCTCGCACCCCTCCCTCTGCATTCCTAGCACGAGGCTCGCGCTCTTTATAATTCATCAAAAAGGCCACGCGTAATGAACTCAACTCTTACTCAGCAGCCAGGTGTCAGCTCACCTTTTAAGAACCCTGCACCCTGGCCAAGGACCCTCAGATCTTGTCATCCAGAGGCTGGGGATGGTTCACCTGCACATGAGGCAGCAGGCTGAGGTGGCACCACCCTCCTAAGGCCCCCTCCTCCCTGAGGGCCAGCCGTGTGCAAGGGGCCAGAATGGGGGCTTTCATTCATTCATTCATTCATTGAACAAGCATTCATTGAGTACCTGCTGTGTGCCAGGCACTGGGCTAGAACCTTTCATAGATGAAATTTTACACAATCCCCCTTCTGACAATGCTAGGAGGAAGGTGCCAACATGACCATTTTGCAGATGGAGAAACTGAGGTGTTGAGAGGTTTTGGTGTCTTGTCCAAGGTCCTTTGGCTTGTGTGTAATAAGAGTCAACCTTATTGGCCAAGCACAGTGGCTCACACCTGTAATCCTAGTACTCTGGGAGACCAAGGCAGGAGGATCACTTGAGGTCAGGAGTTTGAGACCAGCCTGAGTGAGAGTGAGACCCCATCTCTACTAAAAATAGAAAAAATTAGCCGGGCACAGTGGTACATGCCTGTAGTCCCAGCTACTCGGGAGACTGAGGCAGGAGGATCACTTGAGCCCAGGAGTTTGAGGTTGTTGTGAGCTAGGCTGCCACCACTGCACTCTAGTCCAGGCAACAGAGCAAGACTCCATCTCAAAAAAAAAAAAATCAACCTTATCTAGGAGAGGTCTGGCTTTTGCCATCGGCTCCAGGGAGGTGATCACTAATCCCTTGGAATATTCCCCCAGTAAGAATGTCTTTGTTTACCTGCGGGCCTTGGGCCACGCCAGATAGTCTAACGATGTGACTTATGGTGGGGGCTTTGGGTCATGCACTATCAGCTTGACTTCCAGGGGGGCTGGAGATCGTCAGCTGCACGAGGAGTCAGCCGTGTCTATGTGACTGAGCCCCAACAAAAACCAGGCACCGAGGTTCAGGTGAGTTTCCCTGCATAGTGATACATAGTGTACACGTTGTCACAACCCATTTTTGGGAGATGCTAGTGCTGTCCGTGACCCCACTGGGAGGAGAAAGCTGGAACCTCCATGTGTGGAGCCCTCTGGACTGTGCCACATGTGCCCCTTCCCGTGGCTAACTTTAATCGTCAGCCATATTGCAGTCCTTTCTCTGTAATAAACCTTAACTGAGTATAACAGCTTTCAGTGAGATCTGAGGGTGGTCTTGGGGACCCTTAAATTTGCAATCAGTGTCAGAAATGAAGGTGGTCTTGGAGACTTCCGAACTCTGCAGTTGATGTCAGAAAGTAAAGACTGTTCTTCACTGGTCTCCTGAACTGGGAGAGAGTCAATGTCTGTTGTTTTAAGCCTAAAGAACCTCGGGAGCAGGACCTCAGCAGCTGTGTTTGTGGCCATTTGGGACAGCAGCTCTAGGGAACAAATTCAGGCCCTCTCCCTGCTGGAAGTTCCTGCTGCAGCGGCTCTCTCTGGTTTCAGTTCCTCAAGAAAGGCACCTGCTCCGAAGTACCTAGTCTTTCTTGGTCCAACAGCAACTTCCCTTCATCACCCATCCAACCATTCACTCAGCTCTGCAGCAGCCATGAGAATGTGCCCGACGGACTCCAGACGGTGCTCTGTTCTGAAGTCCACGGCTATCTTGGCCCCAAGGCCGCCCTTCCCATGGACTGATCCCAGCCAACGACTGCCTGCAGTAGACCCATTCCTGGGAGGCTCAGGACGCTGATGGCCAAGTTCAGCCCAAGGATTCCCCAAGAGCCTTGCTTAATCTTCCCAAATCTGCACAGCACTTGAGGACGTTTCCAAGCAAATTTCTCTCCCTCTCTCGTTCACTCGGGGTCTCCCTTGCATTGATCCAGTGGCACTCCCAGCCTTCCTATGTCCCTCCCCATTTTCTCTTACACAAGCTGAATTCGTTTCCTAGGGCTACCATGACAGATGACCACATACTGGGTGGCTTAAACGGCAGGAATGTATTCCCCTGTAGTTCGGGACACACAGGTGTCATCAGAGTGGGTTCCCTCTGGAGTCTCTGAAGGAGAAACTATCCCTTGTCCCTTCCAGCTTCTAGGGACTGCTGACACTCGTTGGTGTTCCTCGGCTTGCAGACACATTGCTCCAACCCCTGCCTCCATCTCTGTGTGGCCTTGTTCTCTGTGTGTCTCTGCGTTCTCTCCTCTTCTTATGAGGACACTAGTCATTGGATTTAGGGTTTTCCCTAAATCCAGGATAATTTCACCTTGAGATTCTTAACTAATTATGTCTGCACAGACCCTATTTCCAACGAAGGTCACATTCTGACATCTAGATGAACATAAATTTGGGGGGACACTCTTCAACCCAAATAAAATAAACTTTCCCAAATAAAATCATCTTGGTTTCTGATTCCAGTGGATGGACCTGAACTAACACAACCTGGTGGGCCAGGTACCGTGCGAGACACTGGAGCTACAAAGGTAGACCACCCAGTCATGGCCCCTGTCCTCAGAGGACAGAAAATTTGGGAATTAGGCAGGAGGAGGGGGGCCAGATCTAGGAGGGAGGGGACACTGTGTGCCGGGACACCCACCTCCACCTGCTTCCCTGCCGCCGTGACGGTTCTGGAGCCCGGCCCTGGCTTCTCGAGCGTACGTGCTCAGGAGGCTGCTGTGTTGATGAAAATACCATGGAGACGTTGCAGGGCTCTTTCTCTCTCTGCCTCTCCTGCGCCTGAAATAAATGAAAAAGAGATGTTCCTGGCAGGGTCTGCCGAGAAGCTTCATGGCAGGAATGAAAATTGGCTGCAGCATCCAAGAAATCCTCGAATAGCAAGGGATTTCTAGGACAGCACACCTCTAGGAACAGGAACTGTCGGTGGGAGAGCTGGCGGGGGAGGCGAGCCTGCCGGCTCAGGTGTCTGCGTGTCCACGGTCGTGCCGCGGTGCGCGCACCTACACAGGTGTGCCCACCTGCTGGCCGTGCGTGAGCGTGGCGGCGCGTTTGGGGAACCCAGCTGAAATCACAGCACAGGCTTTCCTCTTCTGCCTGCCCATCTGCCAGGCTCTCTCGTCACCCGCAAGCCCGCTGGCCATCTGGGGTCACCTTGTCCTGTTACATTTCAGCAACATTGAGTTCGGCTCCTGCCAGCTCCCTGGGGATTCTCTGCGGGCTGACACAGCTCCAGGCCCGTCTGGCACCGAGTTCTGGCTTTCTCTGAATTCTCCATCTGCCCTGCTACGAGGAGTGCCCTGCGCCAGCCGTCCCTGCTCGGCCAGACGTCACAGCCACAGAGCTTCAGGGACTCAGCGCTGTCTGTAGGCGGCTTTTTCTGGGCTCTGTCATAGCCTTACACAACTTCAAACTGAAATGAGGCGACCCTGGCCCTGGAGGTCCCTAGGCCAATCCTGCCTCTGGGAGCCGGCCCTGGCCCCCTTGCCTCCCCCACCAGGACCTGGTCTCCAGCCTCTGCTTGGCACCAGAGTAGCCCAACAGGGGGCTGCTAAATCCCTCCCCACCCTCTACCTCAAATGGAATCTTCCAGATCTGCAAAGACTGTGCCCTCTTCCCACCCTGCTCTGAGTGGCCCTCTCCGCCCCTACCCCCCAGGCAACGGATCCCTCCATCCTTCCAGAAAGGCAACCTGGAGAGACCTGCCAGTGTTGGCCTGTGTCCAAGCCCCCAGTCTTGGGCTACAGTGGTTGGAATCCAGGAATCCCTGACTGGGCCACCTGAGCTGCCACCTCTGCTCTCACAGAGGGGAAACTGAGGACAGGAGAGCATCAGCTAGCCTAAGCCATGCCGAGAGTTAGCGTCCTGGGGAATAGAAGTCCAGGTCTCCCGAGGTCTGCATCGCAGCTCATGGAGACAGCGGCACTCTCAGGCACAGAGCCATGAATGGGGGTCCTGGACACCCCAAAGTCCTCCACGACAGCTCTGTCACAGCTGGGGTCTCTGATACAGCCCAGAATCCGTCCCAGGCAGGGCCTAGGTGCCTCCCCAAGCCCCTCTCCAGGTTCAGGGGTGCCAGACCTCTGAGGGGACAGCCGACCTCAGCACCTTCCCGTCTGTTCTCTCTGCTCCAGTTCCCAAAGCACCAGCATCCCCACCTCCCCCCATCGAGGGAGGACATCTTTGCTGAGACCATCGTGGACTGCTGTGGACAGGATGTTCGTGCCCCACCCCCCATAAGGAGGTGCTTACGGTTAAATGAGGGCATACAGGTGGGGCCCTGATCTGACAGGACTGGTGTCCTCATAAAAAGAGGACACCAGAGCTCACCCTCCTCGGCACACACGCAGCAAGGAAAGGCCGTGTGTGCACACAGCGAGAGGGCGGCCCCTCTGCAAGCCGGGGATGAAGCCCTCACCAGAAGCCAGCCTTGCCGGGACCTGATCTTGCCTTCCAGCCTCCGGAACTGCGAGAAGATAAACGTCTGCTGTTTAAGCCCCCGGCCTGTGCTGTTTTGTTACGGCAGCCCCCGAAGACTGAGACAAGAACTGAAATAGTTACAGATTCAGGGCTGTCAACTCTGGGAGTTGCTTCAAAATCCTACAGTTGGGAGAGTGGATGAGGCTCAAAATGCAACCGGACCGGCTACGAGCTGAGAACTGTTGGAGACGAGTGACGAAGTCATGGCGTGGGTCACTATTTCCTTCCTTCAACATTTGAAACGTTCTCTAATAAAATGTAGAAATGGGTTAGCGGATGGACCATGAAATCATTCCTAACCAGCACCCTTTTAAATGAGATAGAATAAAATAGAACAGTCTAGAATAGAACACATCAGGATTCATGATGTGTAATAATGTAAGTAACACTTCATAAAACTCTTTTTCAGGGGTGTGTGTGTGTGGTGCTGGGTCTGAATGTAAAACGCACTTCTTACCGTGGGTCGCGGTCAAAAGCGCTGGAAAATCATTTCTCAGCTGATCTGACCATGGCCTCTGGAGCCAGACTGTCTGGTGCTGGTTCCATTGCTTGTGGGCTGTGTGACCTTGAGCAAGTTACTGAACTTCTCTGAGCCTCAGCTCCCTCATCTTTAAAATGCAGCTATAATCCTATTGAGGACCAGTGTGGGGATGAAGTGAGCTAAGTGACTTAATGTGTTCCAAACAATTCCTTACTCCTCGTCAGCGCTGCACAAGTAGTAACTCTCACTACGGTGTCGGGAATTTGCTGACCCAAAAAAGGAGGAAGAAGAGAAAGAAGAGGAAGAGAAAAGCAATGCTTAACCATAAAGAGAAGACTCTCTAATGGTGGGATTCCAGGCAGTGCAGCACTTCATTCATTCACAAATATTCATTCATTCATTCCATAAGTCTTCCAGAATGCCCATTAGGTCCCAGTCCCAAGACGCTGGGGGTCTGGTGATGAGTGAGACAGGTATGGCCCATATCCTCATGGAGCTCACCATCCAACTAGGAAGAGAAATCGAACAATTTGTTGTAATAAAAATGTAATTATTGGGTGATGGGGACAGCAGGGGCCAGCCATCACCTAACAACTCATGGATGTGTGCGACTCAGCCACGAGGAAGAGGAGTGTTTGGGGCAGAGGAAACAGCGCCGGCCAAGGCTGGGAGGCGAGAGGGCCGTGATGCGTCTGGGGAATGACGGGAGCTCTGGACGACAAGACCTGCATTTCCATAGGGTAGCCACTGGCCACATGTGGCATTTAGATTTAAATCAATAAAAATTAAACAGAATTAAAAATTCAGTGCCTTCGTGCTCAAAAGCTATGCTGCAGTGCATGTACGGAGTATTTTCATCCTCGAGGAAAGGTGGTTGGTCAGTGCCAGTCAAGATGTCCAGCTGCACCGTGTGATGTGACAGCCACTAGCCACAGGTGGCTGCAGGGCATTTGAAATATGGCTAGTGCCACCAAGGAGCTGAATTTTACATTTTATTGCATTTCAATTAGTTAAACTTAAAACTTAAAAACAGATCTTTCATTCAGTCTTTGGAAGACTTTTCATTACGTTTGGAACAACTCAGATATGTGTATCTACTTTTTCAACTGTACATTTTATGAAATATAAATACAGATCAAGTTGAAACACGCTGTAAGAGGAAAATACATGCACCAGATGGTGAAGAGGTATTATGAAAAAAAATGAAGGTAAAAAAATCTCATTAATTAATTTCGTATTGATTACATGATGGGATGATAATATTTTGGACTTAGAGCATTAAATGTAAGATATTAAAATACTCTTGCCTGTTTCTTTTTATATTTTTAATGTGACCATTAGAAAATTTAAAATTACATGTGCTCACATTATATTTCTACAGGACAACCCAGGGCTAGGACCTAGAGGTGGAGGAAGAAGGATGGACAGGGAGCTGGAGAGGTCTGGAGGTTTCATAGGCTCAATATGGAGTCTGAGCTTCTTCCTGGGTAATGGGGTGTTTGAGCAGGCAATGACAGGGTCAGATATTTACACCCCCAAAAGATCCCTCTGGCAGCTTTGGGTAGAATGAGGGGAGCAGGGAAACCAGTTGGGAAGCCATTGTCATCAAGGTCACCAGACTTGATAGTGGCTTAGATAAGGATGGTGGCCACAGGAAAGGAGAGAGGCTGCCTGTTTGCCTTTTAAGGAGCCTTCACGGAAATTTCACCCAGAACTTCTACCGTTATCTCATCAGCCACCGCCAGCCGTATGGGGGACTGGAAAATATAGTTTAGTTGGGCTGATGTCTCTCCAGAACAAAATGGGGACCCCGTCCTAAGGAAAATGGACAGCTGGCAACCCCGGTGATGGCACAGTGAGTCTGGGCAGGTGGGTTTGAGTCTCGGAGGGGCCTCTGCCCCCGTGGGTGGGCAGGAAGCTCAGAGAGCTGGGCTGCAGAGGAGGGAGGTGGCGGCTGCTGTCCTGAGTGAGGTGACCTCCTGGAGAGGCCAAGACCCCTCAAGGGCAGGTGAGACAGCTGACATCCCAGGATTGAGCCCTGGAAGGGGGAAGAGGGCACACCTGGCAGGTAGGAGGAACACCAGGGAGAGTGCAGGGTCAGTAGGTTTGGGGGTGGGGGCGCCCAGGACCCAAGGCTTCCGAGCTCCAGGCAGGACGAAGGTGGACTATGCCCAGGACCATGCCTGGCTCATGGGAGTTGCTCGACACCTACTTACTGAGCAGTGTGGATTTGGCCACTGGAACATTCTCTATATCCTTGGGAAGAGCAGTTTCAGAGGAGACGTGGCCGTGGGGGTCAGGGGCAGGTCCCATTGAGCAGAGAGCTAAGAGGGAGGAGAGACCCGAGTGGGCACAATTCTTTCCAGAGTTTGGCTGGGAAGGAAGGGCAGTGGGTAGAGGAGGGGACAGTGCCCGACTCAGCTCTGAAATCCAGCACCTGGCATTATTATCATTATCATTATTATCATACCCAACATATAGATGAGAAAACTGAGGCTCAGAGAGGTGAAATGATCATGCCAGGTTTGCAGAGGGGCCTGGAGATTCCAGCCTGGGCCTGGCCCAGCTCCAACACCCTCCCTGCCCCCACTCCTTCCAAGGTTCCTATTTCTCTTTAAGGAGTCTGCTGTTTGATAATCACAGTGGGTTTTTTAAGAACTAAACAAACTGAAGCTGCAGGGTATTCTTTTTTTTTTTTTTTAACAAAAGAGCTCATTGAATAAGCAATGGGGTTTTTCTGCAACTATTTTTAAAGATGGAGCTGCAGGCTAGGCTGCGAGGAAAATCACAGAGAGTGTCTCCTGAAGGTCACGGCACTTAGGGGAAAAGCCGGCTGTTGAATGGGGCGCCCTTGGACCCAGATGCGGAGCCCATTGGAGGGCCCAGGCGGTGAGGCTGCTGGGACACAGCCCTCCGTCTTCCCTCGGGCGCATTCAGGGCAACAACGCCCCTCCATCCTCTGTGTCTCCAGCCTTGTCCCTTTGGCCAAAAGAGTTTGTGAGCCCAAAGCCCTGGTCCCAATCCTGACAGACAGACAGGATCAGCCCGTCCTCCAACCCTCTCCCACCTGCTCCCTCCTCACCTCCCAGAACATCCCCTCTAGTTCAGCAATCCCGGCAAACACCAGCAGGCGGTGATCGTCTGATAAGACTTGCAGGCCTGTCCTCTTCCCAGAACCAGGAAGGGGAAATGCTGGATTTTCCCTTCTTGGTTCCTGCGCCCCCAGGACATTGCTGGCCACTGGCCCTGCCCTCAAGGAGCGCCAAGTGGGGGCCAACACTCCTGAGAACAAAGCGTTTTCACCTACATCCCCACACCTAATTCCCAGCCACATCCTAGGCATCATCTCTGGGGAAACTGAGGCTGGCAGAGGTTAGTGCAGCTGACTGTGGCCAACCTGGGGCTTTTTCTGTCCCCGTGGTCCTGCCTTCTACACTGTGGGGAGTATCCACTATACATCTCCGTTTTGGCAGTCTTGGAAGTTTCTGGAACTTTGCATGAAGCCATGCCTGAGTCATACTGCCAACTGGATTTTTATTCAGAACTAGGTGAGGAAGCTTCGCTCTCTAGTTTTTGTGAGCAGGTAGCCTAGGCTGTCCAGGCCTCAGTTTCCTCATCTGCAGACTGGGCTTGGTAGTAGCAGTAGTTAATATTTACTAAGTCCTCCCCTAGGTAGGTTCCATTAATGCTCCCAACTGAGACAAGGACAGTGAGAGTCAGAAAAGCAAAATGACTTGTCCAACGTCACGCGGCTTGCAAGGATTTGAGCCCAGGCAGCCCTGCCCTGCTGGTCCTCGCTTGCAGAGCTGCTGGGAGCATGCAGAACGCAGAAGACCACAGGTCTCAAACCTCCCATTTCTGCCGGGGGCACTTCTGCCGGCTCCGCCCCCTTCTGTGGCCCCCGGGCGCCCCCTGGTGGTCAGAGCAGCCCCGGTGGCTCAGCCCTATCTTCCTGGTCCAGCTTCCACCTGGTGACTCCCAGGACAGGTGGGCCTCAGCAGGTAAGTGTGTGAAGGCCTGAGAAGCAGCCGCTGGGAAGCCCACGAGGAATCCACCAGGCCGGGAGCTCGAATCCCAGCTGCGCAGCCCCCAGCTCTGTGACAGTGGCGAGCTGCTCAGGTAGGAGGAATTCCTGAGACGTTAATTTATGCTTTGTTCTCCGCACATTTCCCCCTTCCTGGTTCCAAGAAGAGGGCAGGCCTCCAGGTCGTTGTATCAGATAACCTCTGCTTCCTCCTGTTGATCGCCAACGCTGAGCTAGAGGGGGTTGCGCTGGGCTGGGAGGCGGGGAGTTAGGGGTGGGAGAGGCTTGGAGGACGGGGCCACCCCCGTCTGTCTGTCAGGGTGGATGTGAGAGCTGCGGCTCTACTGTCTCCATGTACCAGAAATCCTGCGGCTTTGCTTGTTTGGATGTGAAAGCACTGTCCCCAACAACCGTGGGACCCTGTCCAGCACCCCAGGCAGTACCTGCCCTTCCGGAGGTAGGAGGAGGCAGGCTTCCTGCTAGACCTCCTGAAGCTCATGTCAGTCATCAACAACCACCTTCCCTTGCTTTTTCAAGAGTGTCCGATGAAAACAAATCCAGGCTTAGTAAGGAGAGACAAGGATTATTGCAAGAAGATCAAGGCTCGGACCACAAGGTTTGCAAGCAGCTCAGGAGTTGGGCAAAAAGGCAAAAAGAATTTGTTTTTAATAGAAAGGAGTAAACAAATGTAGAAAGACCCAGGAGAGGAGAGGCGAGTGAAGGGGTATCCAAAGGTAGAGCAGGCTGGCGGGTGCTTTGTCCCGAGGCCAGTGGGTTCTCAGGAGGCACCAAAGTTCAGGCTCCTGAGCAAAAAGAAAGGCTGAGCCCAGGTTTGCTTCCCAAGCATTTTGTGCACCAGCGGGGACAAGCCGTTCAGCTAATCATTTACATGGCAAAGAAGGTGAATGCGTGTCTGACTCGTCCTAGATAAACTTAAGGGGTCATCCGAGAGTCAACTCTTAGTCCTGGGAGAAGGGGGCTCTTTGCAATAAGTCATTTTCTAGAACACCAAGAATGGGCTAATTCCTTTCCCCTTCCCTGTTTTCCGGGAGCACAGCTCAGGTCAAATGCAACATCAAGTGAGAACACTGTGTTAATAGCTGGCATCTGAAGACACCAAGAATGTTCACTGTGTCCATAGTGAAAGAATGAGTAGATCGCAGCCATTAATCTTTCTCCTAATAACTATTAACGTCTGACAGAGGCATGTGTGTGGCTCTGGGTACAGGTGGTGGTCGTCGTCATTGTAGTAACACAGCACCTGCCGGGGGTAGGGGGCAACAACTTCTCCTTCTACCCTTTTGAGTTCTCCCCTGGCGCCCCTGTGACAAAAGCCAGATTAACAAGACAAGAGCATACAAATTTATTCAATATAAGTTTTACATGACGCAGGAGCCTTCGTAAAGAAGTGAAGACTCAAAGAAACAGTTAAACCTGAGTGTTTTTATGCCAGGTTTGACGAGTAGGTGAGTTGTAGGAAAATGTGGCAGAACACAAACAGGTGTGAGCTCAGGGGCATGAGGGCTCAGCGAATGACCAGGGCACTGCCAGGGGGCTGCAAAGGACCACGGCCCAGCTTACCCGCCTCTGAGCTGGTATCCCCAACACCCAGCACAAAGCAAGTCAGAGAGATGGCCAAAGATTGAGGCGTTCACTTAGGAACTTTCCCCCGCCCGGAGAAGCCCAGCTCTGGAGCCTTCGGGGCGATGGGGGCGGAGAGGGTGCTGACACACACCTGGTAAGAAGCCAGAAAAGACAGCAGAGCCCAGGAAGGAGTGGGTAGTTCCCCTGGGTCGCGCCTGTCTCTTGTTCCAACAGAATCTTCCATTTTCTGTCTCTACAACAGCCCTTTGCCATGGGCCGCAAGCTGGGGAAGAAGGGACATGTGTCCAGCATCAGCTGAGTTCCCGGGGTGGCAGGCTCCAGAATGTTCTCTGAAGAAATGCCTGGAAAAGGCACCCATTCACTCTGCCTCTCTCTCTTTTTAATTGAAACAAAATTCACCTAACATGCAATTGACCATTTTAAAGTAAACAGTTTAGTGCATTCACAATGTTGCACGACCACCACCTCTGTCCAGTTTCGAAACTGTTTCATCACTCCTCACGAATTCTCTGTACCCACTAAGCAGTCCGCTCCCATTCCTCCCTCCCCCTGCCCCATTGCCTGGCGACCCCCAATCTGCTTTCTACCTCTGTGGATCTGCCTATTCCGGGCATTTCATACACGTGGAATCACGTGCCATGTGACCTTTTGTGTCTGGCTTCTTTCACTCCACGTGTTTTTGAGGTTCATCCATGTTGTAGCAGCTGTCAGGACTTCCTTCCTTTTTCTGGCTGGATAATATTTCATTGCACGGATATACCACAGTTTGTTCATTTTTTCATCAGCCTATGGACATCTGGGTTGTTTACATGTTTTGGCTATTGTGAATAACGCTGTTATGAGCATTCCTGAACAAGTATCTGTTTTAGTACCGGTTTTTAATTCTTTAGCATATGTACTTCAGAGTGGAAATTGCTGGGTCATATAGTAACCACGTACATGTTTAACTTTTTAAGGAGCTGCCAAACCGTCTTCCACAGCGACGCACCATTATAGTCCTACCAGCAATGTACAAGGGGTCCTATTTCTCCACATCTTCACCAGTACTTGTTATTTTCTGTTTTAAGGATTTTTTGTTTGTTTGGTGTTTTGCTTACTATAGCCATCCTGGTGGGTGTGAAGTGGGATCTCATTTGGTTTTGATTTGCATTTCCTTAATGACTGATGACGTTGTACATCTTTTCATGTGCTTTCTGGCT
>CAUYSK010087768.1:0-11944 GCA_963575035.1 Avahi laniger | reverse complement strand
TCTGCTGAGCCCCATGTTTCCTGACACAATTCTACATCCACTTCACACAAGCCCCTGTCTCTCAGTGGGCTTGTAAGTCAGTGGGGAAGCTAGACTGTCTTGTGAGGGACTTATCCTGGTGCATTTACTGGCCAGGCTGGCGCCGCGGTCTCATGCTCCACTCTCTATTGTCTGTCCATACTTTCTAGGTTTTGCATTCCAATTTCCCATTCACCTTATTCTTTTTCCTGATTTGTGTGTCCCCCGCTGAATCTCCACCGATTCACCTCACTGTTTTTGCGGGACAGTGATCCGATGATGTGTAACAGACTACACATGTAAGAGATCTATGTCTCTTTCTCTGGAAGCTGGGATCCGGGAAGCTACCCTAACTCCACCATTTTCTTCCCTCCCCCCCCGCCAGCTCTCTTTTAAAGCCCAAGTACTTCCCTTGGCACTTCCCCAGGCCCATATGGGCTGGAGAGCCATGGCAACCTTGGAGCCTCATGAGACTTGTGGCAAACCTGTACTTACAGTATCCTATAGAGCGAAGACACCTGTAGTAGTAACAGGCTCTAGGGAAACAACAGTCAATCTTCTTAGAATCTCTAGAAGGCCCACTGAAGAAGAATGGGCACAATCCAAAAAAGATAATAAAGACTGAAATAAACACATAATCCCTCAATGTGCAGACAATATCACATGCCCATACATGTAAAGAACATTCTTGTAAACAGGACCTCACCAAAGGGACAAAATAAGGCACCAGAGGCCAATCTTGAAGTGATAAAAATATATGATCTTTCAGAAAAATAATTTAAAATAGATGTTGTAAAGAAATTCAATGAGCTTCAAGAAAACACAGAGTAACAATTCAGAAGTTGATCAGAGACATTTAACAGAGATTATAATAATAAAAAATCAAACAAAAATCCTGGAGCTGAAAAATACAACAAATAAAATAAAAAAATACAATAGATGGCATTGACAGCAGAATTGATCAATGAGAAGAAAGAATCAGTGAGCTTGAAGACAAGACATTTGAAAATAAACACTCACAGGAGAAAAAAGAAAAAAGGGAACAAAGAAAGCTTATGGAATCTATTGGACAACATCAAAAAAAAGGTATAATGAACACTATTTGGGAGATGGACATACTTATAACCCCAAATTCAAGCATAACAAAATCAATACATGTAACCAAAAACACTTGTATCTCCATCATACTTTGAAATAAAAAAGAAAAAAAGAAAAAGGAAAAATACATGAAAAAAAGAAGAAAGAGATATTATAACTGATATCATAGAAATACAAAGACTCATAAAAAAACTATTATGAATAGCTATACACCAAAAATTAGAAGATCTAGAAGAAATAGGCAAATTCCTAGACACAAACAACTTACAATTGAATCATGAAGAAATACAAAACCTGGACAGACCAACAATGATTGCCAGGATTGAATCAGTAATAGAAAAGTATCCAATCAAAGGAAAGCTCAAGACCTGATGACTTCACTGCTGAATTCCGAAAAACATCTAAAGAATAACTAATACCAATTCTTCTCAAACTATTCCAGAAAATTAAAGTGAAAGGAATTTTTCCAAACTCATTCTAAGAGTCTAGCCTTGCCCTAATGCTAAAACTAGAAAAGGATGCAAAACTAAAAGGAAACTACAGGCCAATATCCCTGATGAACCTATTGGTAAATGTCCTTAACAAAATACTAGCAGACCACATCTAATAGTGTATCATAAAGATCATTTATCATGATCATGTAGGATCACCCCAGGGGTGCAAGGATGGTTCAACATGTACAAATCAATAATCATGATATATCACATTAACAGATTGAAGGAAAAAAATCATATTAGTACCTCAAAAGATGCAGAAAAAGGATTGGATAATATTGAGTATCCCTTCATAATAAAAATTCTCAAAAAATTTTGTATAGAAGGCATATACATTAACACAACAAAGGCCATATATGAAAATCCCACAGCTAACATCATACTGAATTAGGGAAAGTTAAAAGCTTTTCCTCTGAAATCTGGAACAAGACAAGGATACACACTCTCACCACTTTTGTTCAACATAGTGCTGGAAATCTAGTTAGAGAAATTAGGCAAGAGAAAAAACATGAAAGTCACCCAAATTGGAAATGAGGAAGTCAAATTTTCTCTATTTATAAAGGACATAATTTTACATATAGAATACCCTAAAGAGTCCACCAAAATAGTGTTAGAACCAATAAAAAACTTCAGTAAAGTTGTAGGATACAAAATCAACATACAAAATCAATAGCTTTTCCATATATTAACAGCAAACAATCTGCCAAAAAAAAAAAGAGAAAACAATCCTATTTACAATAGACACCAAAAAATTTAAACCACCTAGGAATAAGTAAAATTTTATCTCCTTTAGCCAAGAAGAAAAAATATCCTTACAATAAAAACTGTAAAACTTTGATAAAAGAAATTGAAGAGAACACAAATAAATGGAAAGATATCACATGCTCATAGATTGGAAGACTTAATGTTGTTAAATATCCATACTTTCCAAAGCCATCTACAAATTCAATGCAATCGCTATCAAAATGCCTAAGACATTCTTCCCATAAACAGAAAAAGATACTAAAATTTGTATGGAACCAGAATGACCTTGAAGAGTCAATGCAAAGCATTACACTACCTGACTTTAAAATATGCAACAAACATCATGGTACTGGCATAGACACAGCAGAATAGAGAACTTATGAAAAAAATCCATGCACTGACAGCCAACTGATCTTCAACAAAGGTGCCAAGAATATGCATTGGGGGAAGGATAGTCTCTTTAAAAAATGATTATGAGAAAACAGTATATCCACATGCAGAAGGATGAAACTAGATACCTATCTTTCAACAATTACAAAAATGAACTCAAAAAAGATAAAGACAAATGTAAGACTTTAAACTATAAAACTACTAGAAGAAAATATGTAGGAAACACTGACTTCATGGTATTGGTCTAGGCAAAGATTTTGTTTTTTGATAAGACCTTCAAAGCACAGGCAACAACAACAAAAAATAGACAAATGGGATAACAACACACTGAAAAGCTCTGCACAAAAAAGAAACAACAGGGTGAAAAGACAACCTACATAAAGGGATAAAATATTTTCAAACTATATATCTGAAGTTTCAATATCCAAAATATATAAGAAACTCAAACTACTCCAAAGCAAAAAAACTAAATAATCTGATTTAAAAATGGGCAAAAGGTATTAATAGACATTTCTCAAAAGAAGACACACAAATGTCCAACTGGTATGTGAATAATGTTCAACATTACTAACGAACAGGAAAATTCAAATTAAAACTACAAGGAGATATCATCTCACTTTAGTTAGAATTGCTATTATCAAAAAACAGAAAAACAAAACAAAAAAAACCAAATGCTGGCCAGGTTGTGGAGAAAGGGGATCTCTTAAACACTATTGGGAGTAATATAAATTCATACAGCCTCTATGGAAAAGTATGGAGGGTCCTCAAAAAATTAAAAACAGAACTACCATATGATACCACAATTCCACTATGTATATATATCACATATATATATATATATATATGTGTGTGTATATAATGAAATTACTATGTCAAAGAGATATGTGCACAGCTATGTTTATTGCAACAGTATTCACAATAGCCAAGCTATGAAATAAACCAGAATGTCCATAAATGGATGAATAAATAAAGAAAAAGTGATATACTTACACAATAGGATACTAGTTAGCCATAAAAAGAAGGAAATCCTGTTATTTGCAGCAACATGAATAATCCTGAAGGACATTATGTTATGTGAAATAAGTCAAACATGTGAAAATAAATACTCATGATCCCATTCATATTTGGAAGCTGAAAACGTTAATCCCACAGAAGTAGAGAATAGAATAGTGGTTACTAGAGGCTGGGGAGGATAGAGGGGATAGAGAGATAAGGAGAGGTTGGTTAATGAGTAAAATGTTATAGATAGGTAGGAGAAATAAACTCTGGTTATCCATTGCACAGTAGGAAAACTATACTTAACAATACCATATTGTATATTTCAAAATAGCTAGGAGAGGATTTTGAATGTCCTTTGTCATCACAAAGACATTATAAATATCTGAATTGATGGATATGCTAATTACCCTAATTTGATTACTACACATTGTGTACATGTATTATAATTGTTATGTGTCAATTAATAATAAATTTTTTAAAAAGAAAAGAATCCTAATTTTCTCTAAATTATTTGAACATGAAAAATATACCTATTTGTCATACTGGGAGTTTAAAACTTATGACAACTTGGCAAGGTTGGTATTAATGCTCCCAATAATTCACCAAAGTATGTAAGTAATTGGTACGAGATCACTTAACCTATACATGATGAAAATGTATCATAAGCCCTGCTACTCTGACTCCTAAGTCTACAGTCTTTCCCCTATACCATCTCAAAAATGCCTTCTCAACAATTTTCAGAGAAAATTGTTAGAAGAGTGAAATTTAATGTGGTAATTATCAGAAGTTTAGTCTAAAAGCACTAATAAGATGAAAGTAATTCTCTTTGAAATGACTAAATGAGCATAAAAGAATGACAATTATTCTAATTCTACATAATAGAAAATCAATGTCTGCTTTTTCTGTCTTAAACTACACAACAGATTTGATAAATGTTAAAAATGAGGGGAAAAGGGGGTTTCATTATGGTTAGAGTTAGAGTCATTGTAAATCATTATAATTGATGATTTAAAAAAGTTAGGAAGAGAGTGTTAATGGAAGAAATACAGCATAAATATGCAGAATAAGTATGAAGTCCTAAATTATAATCATATTCTACCACCAAATCTGCATGGCCTGAGTAGTTTAATGTGCCTCTCTGGGCTCCAGTTCTTTATTGTGAAAGTGAAAATCATTGTCCTAGATGGTCTCTAAGGCACATTTTAGCTTTAATATTTTTTTATTTCAAAATATTAAGAGGGTATAAATGTTTTAGGTTACATGGATCATTTTTGTAATGCTTGAGTCCCAGCTATAGGTGCATCCCTCACCCAAACAGTGATCATTGTACCCTTTAGGTAGGTTGATTTCCACTAAGTTTTACTTTCCTCTGTGCACATGTGTGCTCATCAGTTAGTTCCAATTTAATAGTGAGTACATGTGATGTTTGTTCTTTCATTCTTTAGATACTTCACTTAGGAGAATGGTCTTCAGTTCCATCCAGATTGTTGCAAAAGGTATTAATTCACCTTTTTTATGACTGAGTAGTACTCCATGGTGTACATATGCCATTTTATCAATCCACTCATGAATTGATGGACACTTGTGTTGATTCCACATCTTTGCTATTGTGAACTGTGCCACAATAAACATTCAAGTGCAGAAGAATGAAACACCCTACCTCTCACTACTCACAAAAAGTAATTCAAGATGGATAAAAGGCTTAAATCTAGGGCATGAAACCATAAGAATTCTGGAGGAAAATGATGATGACCCCAATGGAAATCATGGCAAAAACAACAATTAATAAATGGGATTTGATTAAACTAAAAAGCTTCACATAGCTAAGGAAACAACCAGTCGAGCAAATAGACAATCTACAGAATGGGAGAAATACTCACAAGCTACACATC
This sequence comes from Avahi laniger, assembly GCA_963575035.1. Taxonomy (NCBI): domain Eukaryota; kingdom Metazoa; phylum Chordata; class Mammalia; order Primates; family Indriidae; genus Avahi; species Avahi laniger. The sequence continues at coordinate 6,309 of CAUYSK010087768.1, read as the reverse complement.
TGATAAAGGACTAATAATCAAAATTTACAAAGAACTCAAGCAAATCAGCAAGAAAATAAAAAAACAAACAATCCTAATAAAAAGTGGGCAAAGACATCGACAGAAGCTTCTCAAAAGAAGAAAGACAAATGACCAATAAACACATGAAAAAATGCTCAACATCACTAAGCATTAAGGAAATGCAAATTAAAACCACAATGAGATATCATCTTACCCCAGTTAAAATGGCTTTTTATTAAAATGTCCGTTTTAGATTTAATATTTTTGAACCCATTAAAGGATTCAATAAGAGAGGACAAACAATATATACATAGCAACATCATATTCTTGCTTAAAAATTTTCAATGACTCTTTCTTGCAGTACAGCCTTATCATTAAAAAGTTGCTTAGAATTACAGAAGATGGTGGACGAGAAAAGCTGCCAGTGAGAATGTTTCTGCAAAAAAGACAAATTTTAGACGAAAGAGAGAAAAAATAAGATAGCAGAGAAACACATACATCAGGTGAGGGTCGGAAGGAAGAGTGCCTGAAACTACAGGAGACTTCACGGGAAGATGTTACGGAGGAGAACTGGAAGAAGAAAAGTCCTGAGAAGCTTGGAGACAGCGACAAGGGTAGGTGGAGCAATTAACTTCCCCCTCCCTTGTAACTCTGACTGCTGGTGGGCTCCGGAGCGGTTGGAGAGAACTGCAGACACCAGCCCAGAGACGGCTGCCACCAGTGAGTGGTGGCCTCTTGTAGACTCAGCACCGGGCTCCTAGCCCCCTTGGGGCACCTCCCTGGGCGCAGACCCAAGCCTATCAGCAGACACCATAGTGCTCCATTCTCTCCTTCCCCCTCTCTACTCGTGGGTGCCCAGAGAGACAATTAAGCCATCACACAGTGGCATCTCCAAGGAATAAGGCCTTTTCTTTTGGGGCCCTACAGCAGAATGAGGGGTACTCAGACTGCAAGTTCCCTACTCACCACCTTCCCAGGTGCTACTTGCCTGGGGACTCCAGGAGAGTGGAGCAAATTCCGAGGTGGAGTGAAATCGATCCAGCTTGGGCACCCTCTAGATGATTGAAGACCAGCATCTCTCCCCCTGGCAGGGTAGGGGTTGATCTCCAGGGCCCAGGGGACAGGCCTGCAGACAAGACCCTCTACACACAGGTCAGGATCGCACTGCCCAGGGGCACAGAAGAGAGATCTGTGAAAGAGCCTACTGAGGAGTGTGTGTGCCTTCAGGGGCAGATCAGCATGCCGGAGCAGCAACCTTCCTCCCAAAAGAGGGCTGTGCACCCAGCTGAGGCTACGATCCTAGGTAGGTAACCTCATGGCCCATGTCACAGCCAGAGGAGATCCATCAGCCTGAGATCCCGCTTGCTGACAGAGGCCTGGGAGAGGACACAGAGACAGGGAGAGTAGAGGGGAGCAAGACCTGCTCCAAAGTGAGGGTCTTGGATAGCCTCAAGCCCCAAGCCCAGACTTTCAGCTCAGTGGACCAATTTCAGCCCCTCCCAGCAGCTTTGCTCAGAAACAAAGAGCAGAACTTTGACCACTGCTAACAGCAATTGTGGAGGCTGAGAGCAGGCTTACCCAACCCAGCCTCACTCAGACTCACTCCCAGTCCTGCCCCCATTGAGGTGGAGAATAAGGACACACCTGGAAATCCCAGGCCCCACCCAATACCTGAGGCACAAGAGGGCCTCTCTATTGGAATAAGAGCTAGCTACAGGACCCCAAAACAGCACTGCAGCTTGCTCCTCCCTGCAAGGACCACCTACTGACAGAGAGGTCATTCTGCATACCCTTTTACTGCATCTATTGATTCATCATAAAGGGTGTGGTCGAATGTCCCCCACAAACACCACTTACTGGTCAGAGAATAAACAGGGCGTGTCATTATCCAAATGAAAATTTAAAGACAAGAAAGAAAAACTGATCCAGATGGGAAGGAACTAGCAAAAGAACTCTGAAAGTATGAAGACTCATAGGGAAAGCACACCCCCAAAGAGGAACCACAGCTCCCCAGCAATGGACGTTAACCAAACTCACAATACTAAAATGACAGAAGAAGAATTTCAAACATGGATTGTAAGAAAACTGAATAATATGCAAGAAAAAATGGATAACCAACAGAAAGAAACCACCAAAAAAATCCAGGACTTGGAAGAAAAATTCACTAAAGAAATTGAAATATTAAAGAAAAATCAAACCGATCTCTTGGAAATAAAGGACTTATCCGGGGAAGTACAAAACACCATGAAAAGCCTCAAGAACAGGATAGATCAAACAGAAGAAGGACTCTCGGACATTGAAGACAACTCCTTCCAGTTAAATAAGTCAGTCACAGAAATCGAGCAGAAAATTAAGAGAAAAGAAATAAGTGTACAAGAAATGTGGGATTATGTGAAAAAACCGAACCTGAGGGTGATAGGGGTTCCAGAAGTGAAGAAGAAAACATTCAAGGGCTGAATAAGCTATTTGAAGAATTAATAGAGGAGAATTTTCCAGGCCTTGCTAAAAATCTAGATACACAGGTACAAGAAGCTCAATGGACCTCAGGGAGATTCAATGCAAATAGGAAGACATCATGTCACGCAGTCATCAGATTGACCAAAATAGCCACTAAAGAGTCCCTTCTATGAGCTGTAAGGTGAAAGAAATAAGTAACGTACAAAGGAAAGCCCATCAGAATATTCTCCAGATTTCTCAACTGAAACCCTGCAAGCAAGAAGAAACTGGAGCCCCATTCTCACTCTTCTGAAACAGAATAATGCCCAGCCCAGAATCTTGTACCCTGAAAAACTAAGTTTCATATATGAAGGAGAAATAAAGACATTCTCAGATAAGCAAAGACTGAGGGTATTCAGCAAGACAAGACCAGCTCTCCAGGAAGTACTCAAAACAGAATTACACAAGGATCAGCACGATAAACACTCTTGAATGTGAAACCACTCAAAAGTTAAAGATCAAAGGCTAGATTCCACAATGACTCAAGACAGAAAACAAAGCAACAAAATGTAACCCAACAGAATGAACAGTAATTCACACCATTTATCGGTTCTCTCAATAAATGTGAATGGTTTGAACTCCCCTCTCAGGGGACATAGACTGGCTGAATGGATAAAAAAAAAACAAGCCAAGCATCTGCTGTCTCCAGGAAACGCATCTAACCTGCAAGGATGCATTTAGACTCAAAGTAAAGGGGCGGAAATCAATATTTCAAGCAAATAGAAGCAAAAAGAAGGCTGTTGTGGCAGTTTTGATCTCAGAAAACTTGGTTTTGAAATCAACAAAAGTAATGAAAGACAAAGGGGGTCACTGTATAATGGTGAAGGGTACAGTTCAACAAGAAGACATAAAAATCGTAAATATGTATGCACCCAACTTAGATGTACTCAGATTTATAAAGCAAACTCTACTTGATCTAAACAAATTGATAGACGGCAACACCATAATAGTCGGAGACATCAACACCCCACTGACAGCACAGGACAGATCCTCCAAACAGAAAATTAACAAAGAAATAATGGACTTAAACAGAATTCTAGAACAAATGGGCTTGACTGATAAATGGGCTTGACTGATAAGCAGTCTTGGGAGAAGAGAATGTTAGATTCAGGGAATACTTAATTAAGGTTTTAGAATTTTTAGAAGAATAAGACTCTATTATTTTTTTATATATCTATGAAAAACATTTATTCTGAGAATCTAATATCTGAACCAATATTGGACTTTAGAGAAAGCCTACATAGAATTTTGTTGTTTCTTTCCCTAACACATTAACAATCTAATAATAAGGAGAAAAAAAATCTTATAAAAATATTGCTTTAGTTGGTCTGGAATTACATGATATAAAATATCCCTGTTCTGTTGAGATATGAGCTGCAAACTTTGGTAAAATTAGAAAAATTAACAAACCATGCCAAAGAAATACAAAAACAAAACCAAAAAAAAAGACAACCAAACCATATGTTATATCTTTCTTGGTTCATATACAGTAACTACAAAAAAACTTTCATTTAGAAAAAGTGTTTATTAAAAAAAAAAATTCCCTCAATTGTCAAGTTAAAAAAATTGAATTTTAATGATCTATAAACTTGAATCATACCCAGGCACCCACCCAGTGTCAGGAAGAACTGGATGATCACAGTTTTTAGAATCTGGTTGGCATTTTTCAGTAAATTCAGTGCTAAAAACAAAGAGTCTCGTCTTTAGAAAGAACAAACGAACTGAAGACACTTGAACGTGGCTTTGTGTGTGAGCTTCCATGGCCTCCTGCGCGGGACAGCGTCAGCCGCACACCAGCCCAGCGTGGAGTCAAGTCCAGCCGAGGCAGGTTCTCTGCTGCCCCAACTCTCTGCTCACGTGGGCAGAGGGTTTTTCATGCAGGTCGTAGACACGCAGCAGCCTGGTGGGGGAGGGATGGCTTTGAGGGAAGAGTTCAAACTGAGCAGGAGAAGACTTTTTTTTCCTCTTTTCAACAACTTCTTGAGGGACGGCTGGGTCCCACCATGCCCAGGGCCACCACAGGGAACCATTTTGCCGGATTTTATACAATAAGATGCCATCAGGACAGACGTATTTGGCTTTGACCTTGTCAGTCAAAGCTGTCAATCTTGAAAAAAGATTGTTCTGGGTTGCCGGACGCCTTCTTGCTACTTGGTGGTGGGACCTCTGAGAATGTGATATCAGGAACAGAAGCCGCCTTCGTGCCATAACTTGTTTTGTTGCTGACTGACTGTAGGCTTTAAAAGCTAAACAAAATACTGAGAAGTCCAACTTTCAGCCAGAATACATAAATTCCTGAAAATGTATAGATTAAAAAAAAAAAGGAAGACACACCTTTTCAGGGAATGGGGGTAAACTATGTTTAAGTTAAGTCCACTAAGAACAACAGAAGGGCCGAATGAAGATCCCGCCGAACACTCGTTAAGTGAACCGCTACCGAGAAGTGCTTGGATCACCGGCCACTGCCTTAGCCGGGGAAGAGCTGGGCAAGGAAGTCTGCAGCACCTGGTTCACCTGCATGCAGTAGCTCCAGCCCAAGTTGTAGTGGCAGGCTAGGCAACTGAACACCTGTGCCCGGAAGGACCTGCCCAGGCAGTCCTTGTACACATTGTGTTGGCACATGGTCTTGATGGGCCGGAACACCAGCTCCTGGCAGCAGATGCACTGGAACGCCTCTTCCACCTTGCTCAGAAACATCTGGAATGGCCCGTCCTTGAGCACCTTGAGGACCTTGGTCCACAGCTGGGCATTGCTCCTGTCCTCCTTGATGAGGCTGTTCTGCTGTGGAGTGAGGATGTAGGGCTCCACCCTGGTTTTCTTGGGCATGCGGCACGGGGAACCTGCCCTCCCTGGGCCACCTCCTGTCGACTCCCGCTTTCACTTGCCCTTGCCCTGTGGGGTGGATTTTGTACCCAAAAACCACTGAATGAATACACATTCTTCTCATCAGCTCATGGGACATTCTCTAAGATTGACCATATTCTAGGACACAAAGCATGTCTCAAAAAATTTAAAAAAATAGAAATCATACCATGCATCTTCTCAGATAACAGAGGAATAAAAACAGAAATCAACCCCAACAGAAACTCTCATCTCTACACAAAGTCATGGAAATTAAACAACTTTCTGCTGAACGATTCCTTCATAAATGAAGAAGTAAATATGGAAATCAAATGATTCTTTGAAATAATGCCAAAGGTGACACAAATTATCAAAATCTGTGGGACACAGCCAAAACAGTCCTGAGAGGAAAGTTTATTTTCATGAATGACTATATCGAAAAGTCAAAAGGATCACAAATAGGCAACCTAATGAATCAACTCAAAGAACTGGAAAAAGAAGAACAGACCAAACCCAAACTCAGCAGAAGAAGGGAAATTAATAAGATCAAATCAGAACTAAATGAAATTGACAACAGGGAAACTATATGGAAGATTAATAAAACAAAAAGTTCGTTCTTTGAAAAAATAAACAAAATTGACACACCTTTGACTAAACTAATGAAAAACAGAAAATAAAAATCCCTAATAAGCTCCATCAGGAACAAAAAAGGAGAAGTTACAACTGATGCCGTGGAGATTCAAGACATAATTTGTGAATATTACAAAAACCTTTATGCACAAAAACTGGAACATGTGGAGGAAATGCACAAATTTTTAGAAACACACAGCTTCCCTAGGCTCAACCAGGAAGAAATAGAATTCCTGAACGGATCAATATCAAGGACCGAAATTGAAACAACAATAAAAACATTCCAAAAAAGAAAAGTCACAGATCAGATGGTTTCACAACCTAGTTTTACCACATCTACAA
>CAUYSK010087767.1:0-16786 GCA_963575035.1 Avahi laniger | reverse complement strand
TGACTCTCCCCCGCCCAGTGCGGACCTAGCACGGCACACTGGAGAGTTCAAAATGTCCCCTGACTTTGTCTCTTCTCCACTCTGCCCGTCAGCCTGTGCCTCAACTTCGCACTGACTTCAGACACTTCCCTGTCTGAGTGGATGTGGAGGTCGATGGAGGAAGAGTCCTCCTCCTGTGGGTCAGACCACGCTGCCCCAGCCGGCCAGCGGATACCGCCGTCCCACGCTGTATTCCGTATTGTGTATCTCGCAGTCTCCGAACTTAGTGGTCGATTCTCCAATTCACCTTTTTTTTCCTTTTTTTTTTTTCCCAGCGCTGCTTGTCCCATGCTGCTTCTCTGCAGATTCACGATGCTGTTCCTGTGGGAAAGCGATCCATTAGCTGTAGCTGTCCGTGTTCTTCACCTCCCACTCTGGGAGCAGAGAGCCAGGAGATCACCACTAATCTGCCACTTTTTTCGAAACCAGGTTTGTATTCTTTATAGAATTTGGTACTGTTGGTACTGTCAGGTTTTTTTTGTCTGGGATTTTAGCCATTTTAACAGGTGTATAGCGATTGTTTTAATTCACAATTCCCTAATGACATATGATACTGCATAACTTTTCATATATTCATATATCATCATCTATATATCTTTTTCAGTGACTTATCTGTTCAGATCTTTTGCTATTTTTTTAAAAAAACACACTTTTTAAAAATCTGATGTAAAAAGTTGTACATATTTAATAGATACATCTAAATGAGTTTGAGGATATGTACTTCCCCATAAAACCATCACCACTATCAAGACCTCAGTATATCCATAACCTCCCAAAGTTTCCTCTTGCTCCTTTATTGCTTTTATTGATTTTCATTTTTGCTTTTTTGGTAAGAACACTTAAGATATACCTACTCAGTAAATTTTAAATTTATAATACAATATAGTATTGATAACTATAGATATTTTGCTGTATGGTAGATATCTAGAACATATTTATCTTGCATGACTGAAACTTTGTACCCTTTCTTTAATCATCAACTGCCAATTTTTTTCTCCTTCTTCCCCCTGGCAACCACCATTTTCCTCTCTGCTTCTATGAGTTTAATAATTTTGGGTTCCACATATAAGTGAGATCATACAGGATTGGTCTTTCTGTGTCCAGTTTATTTCACTTACCATAATGCCTTCCAGGTCCATCTGTATTACGGCAAATGACAGGATTTCTTTCCTTTATTTTCCTTTCTTTATATATATATCTCAAAATTTTTAAATTTATCCATAATCAATAGATGTTTAGGTTGATTTCATGTCTTGGCTATTGGGAAGAATGTGTAATGAACATGGAAGTGCATATATCTCTTTGAGATATGAATTTTATTTCCTTTGCATATAAGTAGGATTGCTGGATCATATGGTAATTCTCTTTTAAATTTTTTGAGGAAACTCCAACTGTTTTCTATAATGGCTGTTCCAATTTACATTCCCACCAACAGTATACAAGGATTCGCTTTTTTCCACATTCTCACGAATGCTTTTTTTAAAATAATAATAGCCATCCTAAAGGGGATGAGGTAATATCTCATTGTCATTTTAATTTATATTTCCCTAATAATTAGTGATATTAAACATCTTTGTATATATCCACTGGCCTTTTCTATGTTTTATTTGGAGAAATGTCCATTCAAGTTCTTTGTCCATTTTTAAATTGGGTTATTTGATTTGCTTTGTTATTCAGTTGTATGGATTCCTTGTGTATTTTGGATATTAACTCATCAGATATGTGATTTACAAATGTTTTATCCTATTTTGTAAGTTGCTTTTTCATTTTATTGTTTTTCATTTTATTGGTTTTCATTTTATTGGCGATTTTATTGGTTCTTTCCTTTGCTGTGCAGAATCTTTTTAGTTGATGTAGTTTCACTTTTTTGTTTTGTTTTTGTTGCCTGAACTTTTTGGTGCCATATCCAAAAAGTCATTGCCAAGGCCAATCTCAAAGAGCTTTTTCTCTATTTTTTTTTTATGGTTTCAGGTCTTATTTTTAATTTTCAATTCAATTGGAGTTAATTTTTATGTATGGTGAAAGATAAGGGTCCAATTTCATTCTTTTTCATGTGTATGACCAGTTTTTCTAGCACTATTTATTGACGAGAGTATCCTTTCCACATTGTGTATTCTTGGCGATATTGTTGAAAATTAGTTGGCATCATGTGTAGGTTTATTTCTGGACTCTTTATTCTATTCCATTGGTCTATGTGTCTGTTTTTATGCCAGTACTACACTGCTTTGATTACTATATCTTTGTACTGTTATCTGAGATCAGAAAGTGTGATGCTACTAGCTTTGTTCTTTCTCAACATTACATTGTCTATTTGGGTTCTTTTGTGATTCCATATGGATTTTATAATTCTGTTTTTCTATTTCTGTAAAGAATTTCATTGGAATTTTGATGGGCATTGTATTGAATCAGTAGATTACTTTGGGTAATATGGACATTTTACACTATAGACTCTTCCAATCCATGAAAATGAGATATCATTCCATTTATTTGCATTTAATTTCTTTCATCACTGTCTTATAGTTTTCAGTATACAGATCTTTCACTTCCTTGGCTAAATTTATACCTATTATTTTATTTTTTTGATGGTATTGTAAATGGGATTGTTTTCTTGATTTATTTTTCAATAGCTCATTGTAAGTGTGTTGAAATGCAGATAACTTTTGTATATTGATTTTGTAACTCCAACATTATGGAATTTACATATTATAATCATTTTTGGTGGAATTTTTAAGTTGTGTTTATACATAAGGTCATGTATTTTGCAAACAATTTCATTTCTTCTTTTCTGATTTGGATGTCTTTTATTTCTCTCTATTGCCTAAATGCTCTGGCTAGGACTTCTAATAATGTGTTGAGTACTAGAAGTGGTCATCCTTGTCTTGTTCCTGAGTTTAGAAGTATAGTTTTCAACTTTTCACCATTAAGTATGATGTCAGCTGTAGACTTGTGGTATATGGTCTTTATTATGTAGAATTATCTTCCTTCTGTACTTATTTTCTGAGCATTTTATCAAAAAAAGATGCTAAATTTTGTCAAATGCTTTTTCTGCATGTATTGAGATGATCATCTGAATCTTATTCTTTATTCTGTTAATGTGATGTATCATATTTATAAATTAGCATATGTTAAACCATCCTTGCATCCCAGGGATAAATCTCCCTTGGTCATGGTGTACAATTCCTTTAATGTGCTTTTGAAATCACTTTGCTAATATTTTGTTGAGGATTTGTGCATCTATGTTCATCAGAGATATTGGCCTTTATTTTTATTTTCCTATAGTGTCCTTGTCTGGATTTAATGTCAGGATAATGTTGCTGAGACCATTTCTTACTTTGAGAATGTTTTTTCTTTCTAAATTGAATGGTGATTAGAATGGTTTCTTTTTGAACCTGGCTACTTACTGAAAACTGAGCTGTTCTTCCCCCCCACCCTCAGCTTTTCTCTTTCTACACCATACCTTATCATAAACAATTAAAAGAAAGCAATTGATACTCCCCACCTTCTGCATATAAGATTTTTTCCCCAAAACCTATCAATTCATTAGGTATAGATTAGATGTCCATGTAAACACAAGTAAAATTGCTGCCAAAATTTCCACTACTAAACAATAGGGGTTGCCTTTTTACTAGCGTTAAATAACAATTTTGTCCTATTCACACCAATGGTTTTCTTGCTTTCATTATATCTCCTCAAATGTTTCCTTATTCCTCCCCACCATCTGGTCTCAAAACTAATAACACATTTTAGAATTTTTCGATAATATAGCACTTTCGATTTAAGTTCTGGTTACCATTGTTCAAAATAACCATTTAAAATTGGTTTAAAAACACAATAATTACTTATTTTGCTAATTAATTTACTATTTTGGTAGACCTTTGAGAGGATGACTTGTATCTGCTCTATATGGCATCAGCTGGGGTTACTTGACTGGGACGAGAGGATCTATTTCAAGATAAACATCAGGAGAACTCAACTGGGGAAGTTGACTGGGGGCTGACTATATTCTGTGGGAGGGCTTTATGTACTGTCTGTTTACCAAATATGTAAAGAAATGAGCTGGCAAATAAAATAGCAGAATTGTTCATAAGCTCTTCATTCTGTTTTGTGTAACAGAAGCCAGCAAACTGTGACACATGGCCAAATTCAGTCAATGGTCTATTTTTTGTATATAATATTTTATTTGAATATAGCCTTGTACATTTGTATATATTGTCTATGTCTTATTTTGTAATACATAGGCAGTGCTGAGTAGTTACCACAGAGACCATATAGTTCTCAAAGTCTAAAGTATTTCTTATCTTGTCTTTTACTAAAAAACTTTGAGACCCCATTCTACAGGACATGTGGCTATTGTTGCAAAACCAGATTCTAAAATAACAGATGTTAGGCGGTGGCACTTGATTTTCAGAAGAAAGAGGGGTGCAATTGTCATACTGAGCAACAAATTTAGACTGACAGTCATGAAGTCCTCATCCATAACAACAACAACAACAACAACAAAAACCACATAGAGCTGTTTAATAGAACACATTGTCCCTAGGGGAAAAAAATAGATGGACAAGTTTATTGTTAAGTTATAAAACAAAAATCAAAGTTGAACGATCAGATGTCTGAAGCCCCTTCCCCCATGGCTCCTAATAAAAGGTATAATCCCTTCCCCATTTCCCAGATCTGAGCTGATTTTGTAATTCCTTGAATAAAGGAAAGGATGGGTTCCCAGGAAGAAGGACCCAGAAACACCAAAACTAATGTGTGTATTAATCATTCCCTCAGTCTGATGACCCTTTAATCAAATATCCAAACACTGGGAAAAGAGTAACATCCAGACATTTCAAGAGTGTTTGAACCCGACATCTGAACTAATATTAATACTTAAGAATCTGAAGTATTACCATGTCCTCCACTGTTAGAACGAGGGCATATACAGTCCAAGTCTGATTCACAGGGAATCTACTGTCCACCCAGTGGTCATTTCTTTGATCCCCAAATGTGTAATTGAAATGAATATACATAATAATTGGCAGAACACCCATGTTGGCTTTTTTGTCTTTTGGTTTTTTTCTCCTTTCTGGAAGAGAAAAAAAAAAATCTGGAACATACTTTTTTTCTTCACTCAGACTCAGTAATCAGTACTTTTCCATTCCTAGCTCTCCCCTTTCTCCCCCAATCTGACTACTAGGTCCATAAAACTGTAGTAATCTTTCGTTTGGGGCTCTCTCAGCAGTGAGACGAGCCCAGGTCTGTACATGATGCATCTGATCCTCAACCGGCACCATTGCATGAGAAAAGTGGAATGGAGGGAATAGGTGCTTTTTCTAGTTTAGCCTCTTGCTTATGCTATGGGGAAAGGGTGATATCCAGAAATTTCAAGGATGGTTGGACCCAGAGTCTTAACTAATATTAATACTTAAGGATCTGAAGTGTCATCATGACCACCAGCACCTCCAGCACCTGGCAGCTCAGCTCTCTCCAGAATTCTGAGACAATAAAGGTCTATTGTTTTAAGCCACCCAGTTTTTGGCAATTTGTTATGGAAGCATTAGGAAACTAACACACTAATTATATTGTTTAAATAAGTCTATCAATTAGGGAATGGATAAACTGTGTTGCATCTATACACAGGAGTATTAATATTATTTGGCAATGAAAATAAGAAAGTATTATTGATACAATTGTACTCACTGTGGCTGGGTTACAGTTTGCTTTTATTCATTTTAGGGAGACAGTGATTACAGGTAAAGTCATAAATCAATACATGGAAGGCATACACTAGTTTGGCCTGAAAAGGTGGGGCATCTCAAAGCAGGGGCTTGCAGGTCATAGGTGGATTTAGGGATTCTTTAGTTGACAATTGGCTGAAATAGTTAGGCTTTGTCAAAGCCAGGAATCAGAGAAAAGGAATGCTTGAGTTAAGATAAGGGTCTTCTATCCTTCATGTGATGTTATCCCAGAATGTGGTCTGAAAGTAAACCACATCATAAAAACTTATTTACTGAGATTTTATCATTTGTAGGCATGAATCACCAGTCCCTATTAGAAAGGAATGTTTTGTGGGGCAAAGGAAAAGATCAGAGTTCAGTCCTCAGTTTCCCCATCGGCCAAAGATTACTCCATGGGATGCATGTGCAGGCCAACAACCTGCAGGAGGTTCCAAGCACTAGGAAGGGTTATTCCTAGAGTTGTCTATTTGGTCATCTGGTGTTGGCGAGTATGGTTTTAATATTGGCGATGTCATATCTTAGGGGAAGGGCATGACTCCACCTGATTTTATAGCCAATTTTTTAAGGGGCCAGAGAGTGAGACCTAGGGTTCAGTCCAAAAATACAATCCAGACCAGATTTATTCTGTAAACTATCATGATCCAGGTCTTTAATTGGATTTTTCTCCTTGTCCTATATCTGGTATAGCATTTAAAAGAAATGTATAATGATAATACGTGGTTTAGGCCAGAGGGATTGGAGGTAGACAGGCACTCATCAATCCTTAAAAACCTTCTAGACAATATAAGAGTAAAAACCAAAATGTCAAAGGCAAGGCTACAAAATTAATTCATCCATAAGTGTTGAGCTACTATATTCTTTGGTTTAGTTGCATACTTGTAGCAAACATAAGCATTTCTAACTATTCAAGCTAAGAGATTTAGACACTTTTGTTGTATCATAATATTTTAGTCTCTTTAGTAATTTGTCCTAAGTTGGTTGATAAATTAGCCACTTGTCATATCTCATTTTGCATAAACGCCATAACTGAGAACAGTTATACTCAGGAATTTCTAAGTCTATGGGAAACAGGAAAATTTCTTTATGATTGGGATGGATAGCTGTACCAGGGGGCCTGAAAAGAAAAAGTTTTTCAGTTAGTATTTGTTTAGGCTTCTGTGTACCCCTTATTGATCTGGAGGGTCTAAACTCATTCCCTCCCTCAAATTGGTCCTTACAATCTCACACACCTGCTCTTCCAAGATAGTTCCTGGGCCTAGAGGGAGGATGTTTGAACAGGGCACTGGTAGCAAATAACAGGTTGGGACCCACAGGTTGGGGCCCTGGCAGGATTCAATAGTTTAAATTCCTGGAGATATTAGGTAAACTTGTTATTTACTTAAAACTTGTCAGAACTCTGAAAAACAAGAGAATCAGTAATGTTCTAAATAAAAAGTCATATAAAATTAGTTCTGTCCTGTGTAATTAATTTATGTTCTGTTTGAGGTCGAGTTAGAGATACTCATGGACATATCAGCTTTCTAATTAAAGTCCTGAAGTTTGTTTTGTTTAAGTTCAATGGTATATAATCTCCAAAGTTATCAGAAACCTATATTCAAGAAAACTTGTCAGCAAACTTTGGACTTAACCAGTTTAAAGAACTAATTTCTGAGATGAATCCAAGTAAAATAATAATTGTCTAGGGATGACAAATGTCTTAGACTAGCCATAGTTAAAGAGACATTTGACAAAGTTGGTTATTTTTGTGGCATATGGCAATTTAATATAATACCTAAAATTATTACTGATAACATACACCAAGACATATCAATATTTTATAATATTGTAACATATATTAACATGCTATAAAAATATAATCCAAAGAAAGTTAAACACCATTTCATATTTGACAATGATTCCTGTATGATTTTAACATGCCAAATAAGCCTAAATGTGTCTCTCTTAGACTTTCAGTTGCCCTAATATATGAAAAGCTGGTTTGAGGTTAAAAGGCTGGATTTAGAATTTGAGTTTTGGAAAGTTTGTCAAATATCAAAGGCTTGAAACATTTATTCAAATAGAATCACAAGCCATAATAAAATAAGTCATTTATTTAATCAAGAGTAATAATTATCAAAAGATTTTAAAGGTGATAGAAGAAGTTATATGGGTGTAAACCTTAACCCTTTCAAAGTTTAGTTTTCCTAGTTGGTCAAAACCTAATAAAGAGAACACAGGGATTATCTTGATAAAGCACAAAATCTTTGTTTCTTTTAGGCCAGTTACCGAAAACATAAAGTAAAACCTTCTGTAGTATGATTTTTAATTTACAAAAGGAAACATGTTATAGAATCAAAATGAGTACATCATGTGATTTCATTAAGAGCAAATTAATATCTAAGAAAACTTTGTTTTAACCAAAGTTTTTCTTTTTAGTTATAGTCAACTGGATCACATACAAAATTCCTTCCTAAATTCCTTTTATAAACTTTATTTCAGCCTGCATGAACCATCTACAAAACATGCCTAAAAACTTTCTGTTTTGTCCTAACTTTCCCTTTTCCTAAATAATCAGTCATTTTTGGACAAAAAAATTCCACAATAGATCCTTTCTCTACAATATCATTCTTCTTTCTGTTTATTCTTTCTTACCAAAAACATATTTCTATATTCATTGCCTTTGTACCTCTCTTTTTCTTAGTCATTAGTTACTTTCTATTTTGTTTTCATTTTCTTTGTAAATCATTATTTTGATTCAACCTTTTAAATAACTCCCGAATTAGACAAAATTACATATATTTTAATAAGAACACATTTTATGCTTCTTTTATAATTTTTCTTATTAAAAACATCTTATTCTTTGGTACAATTTATATATAGAATCACATTCATTGACTAGAATTCTTAATTTTAGTAACTTTAAATTTTAGTGAAAGCTTAAAAGCAGGAAGTTATGAATTGTCTGTAAGATACTTGTTGTCATGAAACAAGAATGCAGGTTACTATAAAATTATAGTCATTTACTTAGCCAAGCTGATAATTCAAAATTTTTTTTTAAAATGCACACTCATTCTTTTAGAGAGGAGGTTGTTTTGTAACGGAGGGGAATGAAATGGCAAAGAGATTTTCTGTCTCCTTACAACCCCTCTCCCCCTTTGGGGAACTGCATTCTGGCCTGCCTCCCTTAAGCAGGTTAAGTCTTTTGTGAAAATTCCCTGGTGGCAACAGCCCCTCCAGGTGGGCAGCTGATGGAGTTCACAGGCTTTGTCTTTGGCAGAGATGGGCTGATTAGAATAGTTAACCACAGTAATTGCCTGAAGGTGAGAACCTTCCCTTTAAAAGCTCTGTATTTCCTTATGTTCTGGAAATTTGGGATTTTGAGAAGAGAAGGTCTACCAATTTTCCTTCTTTGCAAAGTAAACTCTCTTCCCTTTCTCCCCAAACTGCTTGTCCTTGTTCTTCTGATTTGTCCTTGTGGACAAGTGGCTGAGTTTTCAGTGACAGTAATATTTCTAAAGAGTAAGATTGTTTTGAGATTCTCTTTGGATGTTAACAATCATTCATTTTTTATCTTAAAATAAATTACTACACAAATATTAACAGTTTAAGAATTTTTTCCTAGGCAAATCTTTGTTATAGCAACATAATGTACACATAACTGGCTAGCAAATCCAAAATGGACAAGATCAAGGGAAAACCAAAGCTTCCAATTTAAGCTCTTGTAATTATGATTTCTAGCACAGTTTTGAATCCCTAACAGTACTGTTAATATCAGATGATAGAGTGAGTTAGAAACACATTGTGTATACCTTTCCACATATATTAAAATCAGTGGGAAAAAACTATGTCTGCAGTTAGGATTTAAAGACCAAAACCAAAATATTTTCATAAGTCTTTGACCGTAAGTTTCTGTTTTTGTGCTTTATTTACTTGGTGTTTTACTTATTCTAATTTCTTGACACTTATTTTTTATGTTCAGGAACATCTACGTTTTACCTAATTAAGAACCTTAAAGTCAAACACATAGGTAATTTTTGCTGGTAACTTAGGAGATTTAGCTATTACCCTTAGACCAAATATTAAATTTGCTTTACGTGTAAAAAATCATGCAAACACAGGCCATTTTGTCTTTGGCTGAGTTTATAGTTTAATAACCTTTATGTCAAATTCCGACAACTCAAAAACATAAAAATGTCTAGTAAAACCCAGGCAAAAAAAAAATGTGTGTTGACAATTTGAAAACATTTTGCTCTTACTTTATCAATAATGCTTTTTTTAAATATTCCAGTTTATGTACCAAAGATTACTAAATTCATGTGAACCAATTGGATTTATTTAATTAATTTATTAGTGTTCCTTTATTTATAAGCCAGTCTGGAACCATGTAGGCACAAAAATATATTACATGGACATAAACAAAATATATCTAAACAAATACACTCACATACATGCACACATGCACACAAGGTCACCCTACTTAGATTGGCAGAGATATTGAACTGAGGGTGAGGGAAAACTAGATCAGGTACCAGAGAAAGGAGATGGTTTTGCTGGACATAAATTTCAAGCTTCAATTGCATGTGTATTGACATTGAGTTGTAATTTTTCACATCCATATGATACACCCTGGGGAATTTCTCAGCAAGATCTCATAGGTCAAAATGTAGTGTAAATTCAGGGGTAGTCAAGATGAGGCAGTTGGAGTGGTCTGTCCCAGGTATAGACTGAAGGAATTGTCAGTAGAGAATGTAAAACAATAATAAACTAAAAGTCAGCATGCTCTTTATTATAACCTTGAGTGGGCAATGTCAGTAAACTAAACAATGTTGCTAAAGTATGTCAGTAATAAAATAGTCCTCCTAGAAAAAGTCTTTTGTTGATTTAAATTATTAAGAAATGGTACAATCACTGTTGAGTTTTAATAATATATATGTGTCAAGTTAACACATTTTTATTAATATTCTTTAAAAAAAACATTGTACTTGACATGGAAATTAATTCAGACATCTTTGAATCACATAATTAGCTCTTGGCACATATAGACCCAGCTATAGATATTCATTTTGAAAGTAAGTATGTAACAGTCTGGAACTACTCAAGCTCACCTCTGATCAAGATTGGGTGTCCACCCATGTGATATTTCAACACCATATTTCTGTGTTGAAACAGTAGATTTGAAATGAACATTCCTATCATATAGACAATAAATGTGAAGAAACAGAGATTAAGTTACTTTGAGTCTGTCATTCCATGTGATCACATAGAGTTTTTAATTTCTTTAATTTTTTTTTCAAATAAGGAGACATTTAAAAGTGTATAGAGTCTATCCTAAAGAAACAAAGGCATGTACAGTTATTCAATTCCTGGAATTTATTGCAAAATTGGATTTATATGTCTCTTTACCAAATTTATCCATATGCTTTTACTATTAGTATGTCTGTGGTTTCATGTAAAATACATATTTTGAAGTGAAAATCAATAGAAAGTATTCTTCAACTAAGAGCAAAAGATTGATACATCTGACTAAAGTGTCTATTGAACATAAATATGTATAGAAGGTAGACAAATCCATTAACATATTTACTTATAATAAGACTTGAAAACAAAGACAATGATGTCTATATTCATTACTTCAACAAATCAATACCTTGGAATATTTTATTTCTGTTTATTAATACATGCAAATAATATAATTGTAAATACTATTAATCCTAGCTACTTTCCTTTTTAATACTGTAAAATTTATTTTATTTTTTATTTATATTGACTTGTACAATTATGTACAGGAAGTTCAGTAAAAAAAAATTTAATGTGTTTCTTATTTGGTCAATATTATTCAGTTAATTTAATGATTACAAATATTATTTTGATTGTATAAAGGAGGATGCAGAAGTGTCAAAAGTTATCTGTGCGTCCATCATAGAAATATACCACTGCACAAAGAACCTTTTCAGGTAATTGCATATAATCTTTTATAACCAGCATTCCTATGTGAAGAATAGCTATGAGGTATACCTTTCTCTCTCAGCTCTTATAGACTTTTTTTTTTGCATCAAGCTTTTAAGAAACCATTCTCAATATCTTTCTGCTACTGGCAAAGCTCTGAGGACATATAATAGTAACATACCAGCAGAAAGTTGGTTTCTAATGACATATGGCACTAAAATAGGTTCTCCATGTACAGTGATAACATGTCACAGCTATAAATCACAAAAGTGGTAGGTAGCACTATTGTGTATTCAGAGTAACACACATGACTTGTGGGAAAATACAAAGAAACACAGAATAAATCTGTTTTTAGATGCCAGTTTCTAATAAAGTAATAGCCATAATTTCGTAAGTGAGAAAGAGTGAGGGAGAAAGAAGGGTATTTGGCAGAAAATATAAAGGTATTTAAAATTTTGCATCTACTTGTAGGGGAGGAAAAACCTTTCCCTCTACCTTGGAGAATTCAATAACTAAGTCTATGAAATAAACTGACAACAGGCAGATTAATATGAGAAAAATTATACAATCTATTATATACATGAGGGCATCACAGGAAAGAAAAGTGAATATCCAAAAACCCAATTGTTAGGTAGAAAGCAAGGGATTCTGGGTCTCCTAGGGACAAAAGTGGGTTTCTTGATTTGGTACAATTGCCCCATCTGGGAAGAAGGACATGCGTGGGCCCCAGGCCTCCATCTTGATCCTGCCCCAATTTAAGTCTGCTTGGAGCAACTGCCATACCTAGGAGAGGAGGGAATACCCTATGAATCTACCAATCAGAACTTAGCACATCAACTGTAAAAGAATGCAGAGGACTATCTAGCCCACCAGCCAAGCTGCATATGTATAATAGAGTCTGGAAAGTAACCTGGAACAACCCACAAGTGTAGTAAGTCTCAGATCATGCAACTCTCAACTGTCCAAAGTGGTTCTATGGTTACACCCCTATTCAGATGCCATAAAACAAGACCAAGACCATAACCAAACTCTCTTTTCTGCTACCACAAGGGGTTCAGTCATCATCTGTGGCATGCGTATCTTGCTCTGTAAACCTATATCTTGCTCTTGCTCTGTAATCCTATCTTGCTCCCCCTCAATAAACTTCACCTCATGTTGTCTTCCTTTGGTGTGTCTGGTCATTCTTTGGCCATGACTGCACCAAGAACTGAGAACACAGAATGGGAGTAAACCTGACACAATGATCTAGGAGCTTATGTCACATCTATATAAAGAGAGAGGGGAAGAGGGATGTAGGCAACTTAAGGGAGAGTAAATGATTTGGGGGAAAGATCAGTAAGTCCTTAGAAGAGGTGAGTCTAACAAGGTTTGTCTGAGGAAGATGTTGACTTCCTATCTTCTCTCCTGTGATATTATTATAGTTAATACTCTCCTGGGTGGGTAAAATTCCCAGGGAGATTTATGACAATTGAGTTCCTTTTTGAAATTCTGTTCTTAAGCAAGTAAGAGGAGCTCAGAGAAAGCAACTCCCTGCATCAGCTGTTCCCTAAGCACCCTTACTTAAAAGTAATCAGCATACCAAAGTGGCATATTTGACGGTGGTATTTTCTGACCTCCTTCATACTTAGTGCCAAAATATTTGTTAATCTAGGACAAAACGATGTTATATTAGTTAGCTCTGGCTGCCATAGCAAAATACCATAGACCAGGTAGCTTAAACAATAGATATTTTTTTTTCTCACAATTCTGTGGGCTAGAAATCCAAGATCATAGTGACAATGTGGTTGGATTCTGGTGAGGGCTATCTTCTTGGATTGCAGAAATCTGCCATTTTGCTGGTCTTTCCTCAATGCCTATACATAGAGATCCTCTTTTTATAAGATGAACAATGCTATTGAATTAGGACCCCACCTTTATGACCTCTTTTAACCTTAATTACCTCCCAAAATCAATATCTCCAAATATAGTCATATTGGTGGTTGGGGCTTCAAACATATCTGGAGGGGGGCACAATTCAGTCCACAGAAGATGTCATCCAAATAACTTTGTCTTGTAGGGATTATATAAACTGCTATTGATCCACTACTGAAAGAGTCTAATTGCTCCCAGGAGCTTAGCAAATTTAACAAAACTGTTTGCCTTCTGTAAACTTTATACAAACTATAAAGATGAAAAGTTTTCACTTTAGAAAAATGTGAGCATGTAAACTATTTAAGTGTATGTGTGAGTGTGAGAGAGAGAGAGACAGAGAGACAAAATGTGGAATTTCAAAAATAGTATGACAAATTATAATTGAAAGGTATAATTTTAATGTGCTTTAGAACAAATTGTCAATTGAGTAGTAAACATCAGAATTGGATGAAGTGTTTTTATTGAGCTACTTTTTAAAACATTGGCACAATGTAGAATGAATCACTGAACTATGAAGATAGGAATTGAAAAAATTGTATTTCGAGCCAGTGAATTTTTTCATATGCCTTTTAAAATGATTAGTTCCACTTTTATAGAAATTTATAAAAAAATTGAAGTTTTTTCTAATTTATTGCATATTGTCCTCTCTGTGTATGATAAAGTGAAGAAACATTTCTTGATTCCTTTGGATAATGTTCTCTATATTAGCATGCCATCACTTTCCCATACCTAAGAGTTACAAAGAAAACCAAAAATATTTTATCCCAAAATATACTTCTTTGATATATTTTGAGATGGATACTTAGAGGATATCCAGATAGGAATATCCCTGAAAAGTACCTTGTATGGAGATTTGCACATGTAGAGAAAAATCTACATTAGTGAAATAAACAGACTTTCTCTGAGGCCCCTTCCTTGTCCAGATCTAGGAAAGATTAATTAAACCACAGGTTACCATTTATTCTTTCTGAGAGCTGCTATCTGGGAGATTTAATCTGTATAACAAAACCACCCTTGCTATGCCTTTCCTCTCCTCCTCTCATAACCTGTGTTGCCATGCTCCAAGCCCCTATTCTTTTTGTAACCTCAAGACAGTATAAAAGGATCAGTTATTTTGAACTTTCTTTGAATTTTTGTATTTTATATGACTCCCATGCAAACTTCTTGCAAACTTTTGTTAATATTGATATTTTGACTTCTTCCCATGATTCACAAATGTTCTTACCGGCATCAGTAATGGTGAATCTTTTTTAGAATGTTTTCAATTTACTCTGCACAGATCCATCAGAGGAATCACTATCTGTGGCTGAGAAATAGATCTCAAATATGAACTTAAAATAGTCAGCAAATTATGTTGCAAACAAATGTAATGTTATCCAGGCTTTGTCATTCCATTTATAGAGCACAGGCAGAGTAGATTTAGCATAATTATTAAAGGACCTAAGATTTTCAGAATGGTAAATGAGCATTGGCTTCAATTTAAAATCACAGTCTTTATTAGACCCTAGAAATAGTCTGTCTGTTTTTTGAAGTGTTGAATCCAGGCAACGGTTTCTCTTCTCTAGCTATGAAATATCTAAATTTCCATTGAAATTAGAAATTAGAAAATATTTAAATTTTCTACCAATATAAGATTGTTTTGTCTATATCAAACAGCTGTTGTTTAGTGTAGCCACTTCGTCAATCATTTTTGCTAGACCTTCTGGATAATGTGTAGCAAGTACTATGTCAGCAATACCTACTTCACCTTGCACTTTTATGGAGATGGCTTCTTTCTTGAAATAACATTAACCAACCTCTGCTACCTTCAAATATTCCTTCTTCAGCTTTCTTACCTCTCTCAGCCTTCATGACATTGAAGAGAGTAAGGACCTTGCTCTGAATTAGGCTTTGGCTTAAAGAAATTCTGTGGCTGATTTGATCTTCAGACCACTAAAACTTTCTCTATATCAGCAATAAGGCTATTATGCATTTTTGTCATTTGTAAATTCACTGAATTATCACTTTTAATGCTCTTCAAAAATGCTGTCTTTGTATTCAAAACTTGGCTGTTTGGTGCATAACACCTGGCTCTCAGCCTTTCTTGGCTTCTGTCATGTTCTTCTCACTAAGATTTATTATTTATGGCTTTTCATTTAAAATGTGATATGTGTGACTCTTTCTTTTACTTGAACACTGAGAAGCCATTGTAGGTTTAGTAATTGGTTCAATTTCAATATTATTTTGTCCTAGGGAGCAGGGAAACCCAAAGGGAAAAGATATAGTAAAACAGCCAGTTGGTGGAGCAGTCAGAAAGCATACATTAATCAATTAAGTTTTCTACCTCATTTGGGCATGGGTTGTGACACCTAGAAAACATTTACATAGTAACATCAAAGATCACTGATCACAGATCATCATAACAAACATAAAAAGAGTAAAAATGTTTAAAATATTGTGAGAATTATAAAATGTGTCACAAAGACATAAAAGGAGCGTAAATTGTTGGAAAAATGGCATTTACAGACTTGCTTGACATAAAGTTTTCATAAACCTTTAATTTCTAAAAAGAAAAAGAAACCTGTGGAGCACAATAAAATAAAGATCTGTAAAATGATATATGTCTGTATAATATTTTTGACTGGAAGATCTGTTTCTTTCAACACTTGGACTGTATCATCCCATTTTTATGGCCTGTTATCTATCTCTGATGGGGATTCCCCTTAATTTGTCCTGACACTTTTCTCTTGCTATTCATAGAATTATCTTTATATCTTAGACTTTGGACACTTTGGTTATAATGTGTTTCTGAGAGAATCTTTTGGGTTGAGTCCAATTGGGAATGTTTGCTTCTTATATCTGGATGTCCATATCTCTCCCAATACTTAGAAAATCTTCAGGTATTATTTCATTAAATAGATTTTCTATTTGCTTTCTCATATCTTTTCCTTATTAAGTGTTCCTAATATGAAGATTTGTTTCTTTAATGGTGCCCTATATGTCATGGAGGCGTTCTTCATTCCTTTTTATTTATTTATTTATTTGTCTGACTGGATTATTTAAAGAGACCTGTCTTCAAGTTCAGAAATTATTTTTTTGCTTGTACTAGTCTATTTTTTAAACTCAAAATTGTATATTTTAGTTTGTCAATGGAATTCTTCAATTCCAAAATTCCTACTGGTTCTTTATTCTTTTTCTTTTTTTCTGTTTTA